>VZRQ01001903.1:249092-332231 GCA_013397975.1 Machaerirhynchus nigripectus | reverse complement strand
TTTTTTAGCCAAAGACCTTAATTAATGCACAGGAGGAATGACAGAGTAGTATGAATCAGACGGGCTGGACACATGCAATGTAGTGATAAAAGAGAAGCCCCTTTTCAGAGCTGAAGTATCTGATGAAATAAAAGCCAATTTTCAGGCAGCTGTGCAGTTGACAGAAGAGCCTTTGTAACACTACAACCACCACCTCCTGCATGGGACAACCTCAGAACATTCTGAATCATCTTTGGGATACATAGAAGCCAAAGGCTGATAAAGAGATGAGTCGGTCTCCTCAGAGGCTTGTAGGGGATTTCTCTGTCCTCTCTGTTCTCTGTTCTCTTTTGTTTGACTGTGGTTTTAATTCTCAGGGGGAGTCCTGGTGGAAGTAGAGACCTTGCAGTTGCTGTTGCAATAGGTTTAAAAAAAGCCCATCCAAATAACAACAAAAAACCCTAGCATCTTTTTATTTAAAGCCAAAAGTTTATAAGCTGCTTTACAGGAACATTCCAAAGGAAGAAACAAAGAGTGAAAAGAGACTGCTGATGAATGGAAGCTTGTAGCCTTAAAGTAAAGCCAGGCCAATAGCAGTTTATTTGGAATATTTGAAAACCTCCTGTGTGTATGAATTTTGTCAGGCATAGACTGGAGTTTGTTCAACTTCTGTCCTTTAAACAAATGTAGGCATGCAGCTGCATGGATTGACAATTTCAGACTTAACCAGGAGAGATTCTGCCATGCAGAACTCCAGTCAGAATTCCAGTGAGAGCCATCTGAGTGAATCCTCTGGTCAGCTTTGGGAATTGTGTGCCTAAATCCCCTCTGTACTTCTGGAAACCTTTGCCATTATGTGCCCATGTAGTGACGTGCAATTTTCTGTGTCTGCAGCTCTGAGTCCACAGAGCTGGAGGCCATTTCTCATTCTTACAGATGTGGATATCTTACCCAGGAGCTGGCCCTGTTATTCCCACAGCACTTTCTGTGTTTTACTTTTCCACTGCTTTAGGCTCACAGTTGCTCTGCTAGTTTGCTGTCAATAGCCTCTTTACAAGAACTTCGTAGATCAGAGGGATGTGGGGATGTGGCTATTGCTGCAAATAATGCTTGTTAAGATGAACTCCACACTTCCTGGCCATGAGAAATGGCCATCACCTACTCTTCACATCAAACCTAGCAACCAAATAATAATTTTTTTACTAGCGAATAGGTAAGAGACATATGGATTGAAGATACTCTCACCTAAAGGCTTCCTGCAATGTCATTTCAAGCACAGGCAAAATATTAAAGTGGGGAAAATAGTTTATAAATGGGTTAAAACTGGAGGAGGTGACAGTCACAGGGTAGTAGAACATCTGTAGACTATATAAAAATGTGGTTGGTTCTCATAGACTATTTAGGATTCATGATATCAACCATTATAGGCTTTGCAGTATAGGTCTTCAAAACCTTGCAGTGTCTGTCTGTGTATATTCAGTGTCTCCTCAGAGTGCTTGTGGAAGAAATACCCTGGATATTAGTAATGAGGGAAGAGAATTTATTCCTTCCATTTAGTATACAATGGAGGAACTGAAGACTCACTAAGAAGCCTAATTTTCTTTTAATATAGGACAAGTTCCACCCACATGGACACATTTCTTATCTGGAAGGGAGAGGATGCCTAAACTGGACCATTATTTTCTCACAGGACTAGAAATGCTTAGACCATCAGCTCTGTGGAGGCACCCAGGCAGTGGGGGCCATGAAGCCATTTGCAAAATTTGAACTGATGCTGTGTTCCCCACTCCAGTTCTTAATAAAAAATGACCAGGAAAAACTAAACATTAAGTGAAGTTCAAGTCAGAGACACAGTAAAAACTGTCTTAGAAAAGATTGATAATGTGTCAAAAAAGATATCACACTTTAAAAAGTCCTTTCTTTTAATGATACCTGCGAGAATAACCTCCAGCTTCTTTCTTCTCCCTCCCTTCTTTCCAGATTTTCTCTGGCTGGATTCCACATAGCAGAAACATTACACAAGAAGGAGCTCTTTGCAGAAATGTAGAATGAAGGGTTGGTTGAGGGCATCAAAACAGGGTTTATAATGGAAACTTACACATGTGTGTATGGGCAGTTCCTTGGGGTTCCACAGTACATCAGATTTTAACTGCAGCTTATTGAAAGATATGTCTATTAAATTGCTATCTGTTGTAACCAACTGTTTACCATTTGCTATTGTCTTCTAAGACTGAGTACAGAAATGCTCTCTGAGTCTCTGCTGGATCACTTAGAATGACTGCTGCATATTGCTGCCTTCTAATAATTTTCAGAGGCTGGTAGCCAACAGTGAGAAGTACACCCTTCCCACTTAGCAGTACCCTAAGAACTGCTCTCAGTTAGATGTCAGGGCTGGGCTACAGCTGAGGGCATTCACTGGGTGCTGATATTGTGAAACAAGTTTTCAGTTTCTTGTACTTCTGTGTTGTTCTTCAGACCTTCTGATATGATCCTAGACATTTGGTGGCATTTAGACAGAATATTTGTTGCCCAAACAATTCAGAATTCCAGGAACTGGCAGGCAGGGAAAAAAAGGTATGTGTTTTAGGGGTTGCCCAGGGGGAGGAGAAATAAACTCTCATCATGAGCTGCTGTGACTTTGCTAGACACAACGCTTTCAGAAGCCCTCCCTCTGCTCCAGTGGTAACTTCACTTGTCCACGCCCATATCGGCTTTCCAAATGCAGGCAGTCTTTTGGCGTTTTCATCTCAATTATATTACTGGTACTGTAAAAAATAAAATGTTTAATAACATCTCTACAGCTGAGCAGACATAATTTTTTAGAAGTCCTCTTCATTCATTTTGAGTAGGAAACAGGAGGAGGAAGTGGAAGGAAGGGAGGCCCTACGTGCCATATCCGTAACTGGTGGACATCATTCTCTATTAACTGAGCTCTGGGTGCAGAAACTCATCATTTTTTACATTTTTCACTGGCTGCTGGGAAGAAGAGCATTAAAAAGGAGAAAGTGCAGGCTCAGTGCTCTGAATACTGCTTAGGAATTCTCCAGAGAGGAACAGAGGGAACCAGCATGAATAACTCCTAGCAACCTTCCCGTTAATTAAAATCTGACAAGCAGCTGGCAGCTGAAAGGGGGAGCTGTAGGTGGGGGAATCCTGTGGTTCACCACCACATTCCTCACATTCATAAAAGCTACGGAATATTTCACTGTAGGCCTGCCAGAAATGTCGATGGAAATGTGAATTAAAAGAAAGAGCTGTCTGAAGGTGACAGAGATATTGGATGTAGCCCAGGTAATACAAAGATGAAAATATATGAAAGTTTATGACAAGTACGAAGGAACTTCTGTAAAAACCTTTCATTCTGATGAAAGGTAATACAATTCAAGAGATGCTATAGTCTGCAAGATGAACCCATACAGGCAAGAAATCCATTTTGGGGAAGAGGTAGAATAAATTCCCTCTGTGCCATCCCTCTGAAGCCAAACATTTGGGTAATGGTTTTGGGCACAGTAGGTGAGTTATTCAGCATCTCTGTGGGAGCTTTCCTGGGCTGTGTCTTGCTAAGATGTACCTTTCCCTGCCCTCTCAGGCAAAGGCTGTGACAATTTTCATGACAACTCTCACACTCTAAAATCACTGGCCTTATGATAGTGGCTTTCAGGTTTCTGATAATAGATAATTCCTCAGAAAAGGACCCACTTATTTCCTGAGGAAGGGTATCTTTTATTTCACACATTACCATCTGATTATCTCATAGCCTTGGCATTGGACTGCCTGCATATGGCTACACAAAATGCAGTGATTTCCTCTTGCAGCATGGTCCCTTTGCTGGTGCCTCTTGGTCTTCTCTACAAATTATTCCTCTCACAGTCAGCCACAGATCTGTAAAAGAATGCAATTATTGCTTCCCAACCATTATACTTAGGGCCATATAGGATATAATAGAAGCTTATTTCACACCCAGCATCTTTTCTGTGTTCAGATGTTAGTCTGAAGGGCTTTATGAAAAATGTGAGGTATCAACAGGGCCACGACAGGGAGGGCCACAGCAGAAGCCATTTTGTGTGCAACAATTAAATGACATTTCCTTGCTCTGAGAACAGTGGAAAGTTGGCCAGTCATTATCATGTGGAAAATAATTTTAAATCCCCCTGGACAGTCACCACAGACAGCTGGAAGAGTTTACCCTGAAACAAAAAATTCATATTGAAAAATGCTGTCTCTGGTACTGTTATTCTGAATGTGAACCAAAGTCTTGAAAGTAAAAGAAAAAAAAGACAAAATATAGAGAAAATTAAAGGCTTCTAGGTTTCCTGTAATCAGTTACCTTAATTTATTCCTCATTTCAACTTTCTGAGGGTTCATTTCTGTTTGGTGGCTGGCATTTAGGCAGAATGTTTGTTGCCCAAACATTTTCAAATTCCAGGAGGTGATAGAGGGAAAAAAACATGGTTTTTTAGGAGTGCTCATAGAGACCCTTTGCTGATTCCTGTATATTATGAATATCGCTCCCAAGGTTAACATTCTCATTTGTGTAATTGGACACTGCTGGAGATCTAATTAAAAGTGATTCTAATAATCTTTTCACCCACAGAAGGTTAAATATAGGGATTTTTTAATATTTCCTATTTCTTTTATGAAGTGCTTCCTCTTAGTTAACAAAACTTGTAGTCTTCAATTTATCTCTTCTGAGATGTCTGACTGCAGTTCTGTTTTCCAGCTGAATATTTTATCTCTTCTTGTCTGGTGTGGTATAAGAGCAGCAGAGAGTACTAATTGCCTATGTTGTGTTCCAAGACCATCTGCTGAAATCTGGGTTTACCATGGGGGTTCCTTTCTTCAACAGCTTATAATTCAATGCCCTCACTTTACTTGTAGGCCTTGGGTTTCTTTTCCCGTTTTCTGGAAATCATTGCCTTCTCCAACACCCTTACCCTGCCCCCTCACCAGGATTTCTCACTGGGAATAGATAATTAGTGCATTCAAAATCATCCAAAATGAACAGTTTTTACACATATTTTCCAGTTTTGTGGTTTGTCCATTCCTTTCAATTTTGCCTTCCCATTTATTCTTTCAACTTTTCTTCGGATGTGAAGTGTGGAAGCAAAAACTGAAAGTGGGGTCTGAGGCTTTGCTAGAAACACCCTGAATGTACAGATATGAGAACTGTGTGTGGGGTTACCCAACAAGCCTAAGTAGGACCTCCAGGTTTGGTGTCTGAATCCCTGAGTGTCACCTCTACTTGCCCACATGCGTAACTTGTAAGAGCTGCAAACCTGTGGCCTGAGAATGTTCATCAGCTATAATAATCAAGCTCTGAACCAGTTAATTTAATAATCTAAATCAATTAATGTCTGGTGCTTACTTTCAGATACTATAGTTCCTCACTGCCTTTGCTTCCAGACAAAGAGATGAGTAAAAATGTTTCCTCCCGATCTGAAGCAACCCTCGTTCAGTTTAAAGCCACTACCCCTTGTCCTATCATGACACGTCCTTGTGAACAGTCCCTGCCATCTAGGCCTCCTTTAGGGACTTCAATGACAATGTAGGATTGCGATCTCTCTTGCAATATGATCTTATCCTACATTATGACTTCTTGTGTTTTTTTTTTAACTCTGTTTTCTTTATTTCTTCGTGTAGAAATCATGAAGAATCACAAATTTTCTGTATTAATATTTCCAAAAGTCATCTGTTCCTTATCAGCTCCTTCCCAGGGAAGCACTGATCTATGTCCAGCTGGGAAAATCTTCATTCCTACCATGACATCAAGCCCCAGAGAGCTTGAATAAAACACACCTACTCCTGGGCTGGTTTAGTCATTGCAGATGCACCTCAAGACTTGACTGTTATATTGATTTACAGGAATTTATCCTTTCCATAAAAATCAGTTGCCTACGTTTCTTTTTACCTGAATAAGCATGACACATACTCAAAGCAAAAGGAAGCTTTATGCTTATGAAGAAAAGATTTTTTAAAATAAAATAAACACATAAAATTAATAAACTATAGATACAAAATATATCCAGTATGAATCTCATGTTCAGTTGCTCCCATGTTAATTTTCTTTCAGAGAATCTCTCAAAGATTCCCTTCTAGAATGGGGTCCCATACTTTGGTTTCTCTCTCGCACCTGGGCAGCTGGTGGTTTCTCCATTTAAAGGAAATTCCAAAGCATTTATCGAGTAATCTTTTCTTTGTGAATTTAGGGAACCTTGTTTTGTGTCATCAGGAAGGATGGCAAAGGCACACTCAGACAATCTGAGTGCACAACTCTAACACCTCCTGCAAACCCTGGGGCAATCCTTCTCTTGGTATAATACCTTTCTACCTTTTTCTTTTTCAGAATCAGTTCATTGAAATTTTCAAGAATTTTCAGGTTCACATTTTTGAGAACAGTAAAAGAATAATAAAAGTGGTGGCTTTCCAAGAAAGATTTTTATTTCCATTAACCAATATTATCAATAGATTAAAAATCTTGGAAAAAAATGCCCAAGGTTTTTTAGCACATTTACACACTGTATTTGTTCCATATATGTGTAATCATGCCATACAGATATTTATATATGCTAGCACTACAGCACCAACATGGTTCCAGCAAACAGTGTGAAAGATTACACTCACATCTCTTCTAAAGCAAATTCTGGGAGAATTCTTTTGATATTTCCTCATACACCTGTATTACTGGAACCCATAATTTCCTTTTAATATTTGTTCCCACTCTTTATGTGACATAAAAGTAGACGAGTAGAATTTATTACATAAT
This sequence comes from Machaerirhynchus nigripectus, assembly GCA_013397975.1. NCBI lineage: Eukaryota > Metazoa > Chordata > Aves > Passeriformes > Dicruridae > Machaerirhynchus > Machaerirhynchus nigripectus. Next base: position 325,489 of record VZRQ01001903.1, on the reverse strand, counting down.
GAAACACTTTTGTGATAGACCTTTTTTCTGCTGAACTGAGGAGCAGACAAAAGCAGAATAACCAGAATTTTTATTCATCCTTTTTTTTCTGGTTGTATCTGTTAAAAGGGTGTATTCTGTAAAAAAAAAAAAAAAGTAATAAGAAAAAAAGAAATAATGATACTGTGTTGGACTGGCTTAGCATAACGGTCTGTATTAGTTTCTTCCTTCCACAAAACAATATTTTGGGGTTTTTTTTGCCAGGGAACCTAATGAAATATCCCAACAGAGAGCAATGGACTCCTTGGTTGTGAAGAGACTACAGTCAGCATTTCCAATGAGGTGCTAGAGCCAGAAAATGAGATGCCTCCACAGTACGCCACCTCCCTGTCTTGCCACTTCTGTTTCTGTACCAAATACTAATTTTTTTCTGTCTGCACAGAAAGCAGAAAGTTGTAATTTCTTGTGTTTTCATTTGTAATAAAACTTTCGTCTTTTGAGGGGTATAAACATTGTCATAGCCCTGAATCCTCCTTCCATCCACTCAAAACACTGCTGGTAGAATCCAATTCATGACTTGGCAGTCTGATTGCACTCTCCTCTTAGCATTCTTGTATTAATTATTTCCCCATTACTGTATCAAAAATAAACTTCTTATCTTTGTTTGTAAAATCCCACAGTGTTTATCTCCATCCTATTCAATCTTCTACACACACAAGTTTTGTTTCCATCTTCCTTCGGGCCCATAATGCTCGATTTGACCTCCTTTCCTTAGTCTACTCCAAGCACATGCACAGTCCTGTCACTCCATCTACATCCTGAAACCACCACCTTATTGTCTTTGAAGAAAGGGTGCCATGTTTCCAGACATCATTCCTGCTCTTTATTCAACATACCTCTGATTTTGGTCCACATTTTTTTCTTCTTTGATTTTTCTGCTCTGCTCAGTTCATACTTTAATTTCAAAACCTACAGCTTTTCTGAATCACATCCTAACAGATACATGAGTGCTTTAGGCAGCATCACTTGGGTTTTTTCATTCTTTATGCAGTGCTTATCACAACAGCTGCTTGACTGGGATTTGTATGGTGTTCATAAAGATCTCTCAATTTAGGGATAAGGGTTGGAACGAGGTGATCTTTAAGGTCCTTTCCAACTCAAGCCATTCTATGATTTTATGATTCTATGAATATAGATGTGGAACGGACATAGAGTTCCCCAGAGTCAGACTTGTTTGGGTATTCAAGTTTGAATCTTGGCCTTGTGCTTTGTGCAGGGGAGATTAATACTCTCTCTTCATCATCACAAAAGATACACAGGAGTAGGAAGAAGCAAAAGGGATGCACAACTGCCACACCATGACATTTCTGCCAGTAGAAATACTGACGGTTAGCATACTTCCAGTGGCATTCACTGCTAGGAAGCTGAGTATTAACTCTGGAACCTTCAGGATCAAGACCAGAAAAAGACTTTTGCATCTTTCACAACAAAATGCAGTATATGCAAACATAAAGTGAAGAGAGGGAAACGTTTATGTAATGTATGCAGAGAGGAAGAGGAAAGAACAACTTCAAAACCAGTTCTATTTTAAAAGAAACAAACAAACTATCATTTACTTACTTCTTTTTTTTTTCTACCCCCGCCCCCCCCCTTCCTCCCTTATTCCATTATTAAAAATAATACAAGTGTTGAAAGGACAGCTGAAGCCTTTGACTCTTTTCTGCAACACACTTTTTCAACTCTGTCTTTTTCCCATGAAGATAATAAAAAGCCCTGAAGTAAACAAAGTTCAAGCAGACCTCCTAAAACTTTCAGTGACTCCTAACAAATTCATCTATTGGAGTATCTGTAATTATTTGATCACCTTCTGGTTTTATATTTCATCCATGGATACTTTTGTCTTTCCCTTAATCCCCTAGGAACTTTTTTTAGGTGACTCTCCCTGGATTTTATGTTTACCATAAGAGATGAATATTCAAAATAATATATCTTTGCAATGAGATGCAATATCTGTTGATCTAATTCTGCATCCCCCAATGTCTCCTGCCTCCCAAGCAATCCCTATTCCCTCTGTATTTATAAGAAAACAAGAGATTAATTTCCTTGCCAGAATTTCTCTGAATTTTGCATGATAAAACCATTGTGGATGTGGAGGAATAAGGCATTTCTGGAATGCTGGCCTATTTTTAACTCTGTATATTTCAGTGGTCAAAGTTATGCAAGCTTTTTCTAAAATAGTGCCACATGTCCTCACAGTGGAACACAAATACCTTATGGTTTTATCATCAAATGCGGAAACAGCCCTAAACATCACAGGGAGACAACTCAATGGGTGGTCTGAAGCTCCTATCTTTCTTTCTTGAAGCAGAAAGGAAACTCAAGTATCTGGTCCTTGCAGAAGAGACTAATGTGTGGCTAGATCAGATAATTACGGGACAGTTTACACCAATAAGGACATTAAACCTTGCTGTTCTTAGGTTCACATGCTTAATTATCACCAATGTGAAGTTTGAAGAAGTGGGTGGCCAATTATCTCTTATGCATCTTTTCACAGACAGTTTAATGATACGCTATGGATATTGTAAAGCCTCAGGATCTTTAAACTCATGCTATAGGATGCAAGGCAGCTTCACCTCTGCAGTGGATAGATTTTCCTTCATTTAGAACTACATTAAATTAGTCATTACAGAAACCCTGCCTGCAAAAGGACAGCAGAAGCTGTTTTTTTCCTTGGAACATGTGAGATCTGTGGCTTGGTAATTGCTATTTTTAATGCAGCCATGTAGCATAGTGCAGTGTTCACCCACATTTCATACACCTCTGCACATAAAGATTACAAATCCTTTAATTCTTCAGCTTGGATTATTCAAATGCAAATCTTCTTCTGTAGAATGGATCCAGTCTAAAACAAAGATGAATTTCTTCAAAATGTCAGAACTCTTATTTTAGAATCATACTTTGTGGGAGCTGCTAAGACCTTGTTCCCTCAGACTTCTCCCTTTAAATCTTTGGACGTAATGCAACTGTTTGGCAGGAGCTGGTGAAAGTGCAAGTCCACCAACAAGGAGTATAATGTAACTAAAAATTTCCCTAAAATCTGGTTATCCAGGTCTGCTTTCAGATCATAATAACACCCATACACTTGATATTTAGGACACTTGCTGTGGATTTAGAACGAGCAAACCAAATGGAATGGGGTCTGGAGTGTATCCCGAAGTCAGATGGACAATGGCCATATTATGGAAATATTAAATGTTCTTCACTGTAGTTCACAGGTTTCTTTCTCTCTTTTAATTAAATCACTGAAGTATTAAAATATGAAAAAATGCTGCAAATTCACCATATTTGTGAAATCTGGGGGGAAAAAAGTTTTGGTTAAACTGAACTCCACGGTCTTGTCTTCTTTTTTTTTTTTTTATTTGAGTTGATGACATTCAAAGTTTCAAAACTATAGCATTAAACAAATCATGCTCACTTTTATACAGCAATGCTGTTAAAGTTCTTGTACAATCAAAAAGCTGAAAAGACATAAACAGCTTTGCTTCTCCTTCCCTTGGTGGTGGTCTGACTAATACAACACCCTTGGTGACGGACTGCAAATGCTGTAGGGGAACATAGCAAAATTATTTTTAAAAATTCTAACTTACCTTTGCCTTTTTAAAATCTCAAAGCCACTCCTACTCATGGAGCCTTTTGTAGACTTTCTGTCCTTTCCTACCAAAGCTTGCATTTTTGGTGTAAGTTACTTGACAGTGACCCTTTTCAAATGCTCAAATAAAACATGTAACTTTATTTGCAGTTCCTGAGGCAACCACTGTAAATGGCAGCAACACAGAGAATTGCTGTAAGTTTACTGTTATGTCACTATGGTGTCCCTATATAAAAGCAAACTACTGTTTTCTCTGGAGCTGCAATAAATACATTTTAAGGCACCCAGTTGCTAAGGGCGCTGATTGCGTTCAAGGAAGAACTCGAAAACATGTTTTCGTGGTGACAACAGGGAAGGGGCCCCGGCAGCACCGAGTGTCCCAGGCTGGCATCCCACAGCTCTCCCTGAGACCACTGCTCCTGCACCAGTCTGAGGAAAGAGGGAAAGGGCTGGCTCCATTCCTTGGGTCAGCACCTCAAACCAAGAGGCTAAAGGCAGGCTTTGTGGTGGGAGACCAGAAAAGCCATGGATGCTCCCCCTTGTGCAGTGTCAGAGCTCCCAGTGGATTATGAACTCTGATGGCTTCCACTCTCCCTGTTCAGTGTGTAGCTGAGCAACAGGACCCCAGGTTTTTGGGGCTATCATAGCAAAGGTCCCAGCTTGTTGTGGGTATCCTTGAATGCGCGCACTCTCAGGCAAGTTGTAAGGATCAGGAAGAAAATCTTAAGAGTGCTACTTAAAACTTTGGTGCTGCAAGGACTCCTACCTTGCTAGTTCTTCTCTAAAAAAACCACCAAAACATTGGCTTTGATTTCAACACTTAGGCCACTTTTTAGATGTGTAAATGGAGTAGCATGGAGCTCAACTCAGGAAAGTAAAGAATCCCTACATGGCACCAGGTCTGTCAGCATCTGACTCCAAAATACATCCCATTCTCCTTCATAGCATTTGGTCTTCAGAGATGAGCTAAAGTGCAGAACCAAAGACGAGCTAAAGTGCATTGCCAGATTCTGGCAATACTTTAGAATCCTGCACACCGGCATCAGTTTGAAGAACCTGCAGTTTCCTTTTGCCTTTGTTACTTTTCTTTCACAGCAATCTTCCAGTGGAGCAGTTTGAGAGGCCTCCTCATTCACCAAGAAAGTAAGAAATGCCTCTGAATGATAAAGAGGAGCACAACGCACAGCACCGTGGTCGTACAAAACCTTTTAACAACCTCAGCAGCCTTTCCAACAACATTGCACCAGCTGTTTCTGGTCTATTTGGAAAACACAAGGCGGTATTTACCCTTTCACATCATCCTAATTTTCTTTCAAAACCCAGCAGAGGGAAGAACATACAGACACCTCACTGCTGTCACCATGGTTATGCTTCTGACTCACCTGTCAGAAAGGACATAACTCTGCCCTGTTTGCTCAGCCTCAGAGGAGAGGTTGCTGGGCACTCTGTGCACTCTGCCAGCAGTGGGAAGGCCATGTGAAATTAGCACAGTTGTTTCCATCCAGGTTGATCCAAAGTGAAGATCAACTCTTTTAGTTTTAGTGAGGCTAAAACTTTTTCACCAAGAACTGAAGTATTCAGGGCACAAAAAAGTGCATATTTATCACCCACGAGGGCAGAACATTTTATTTTGTGAAGCCTTTTAGTGTTTTTTAAAATGCCCAGATTCAGCAAGAGTGGCAAAATAAGACCTTGTGCTATGTTAAATAACTATCAATAGCAAAAGTATACGAACATTTATGTTTTAATTACAATTCTTTTTGCATTTTTTTTTCTGCCAAGAATTGAGACATAAAGGAAAATTTAGTTTTTGTTTTGTGAGCCATTTGATAAGACTTGTCTCATGGCCAAAAGAGCTGCTAAGAGACACAAGATTTCAGCTGAGCTACCCCAAACTTTATGGCATTACCAGTGAGCAACCCAAGAGCAAGGGGCAGCACAAAGAAGGAGCAAATCCAAGATGCATAAAAGGGTATAAAGAATGAGATTATTCTATCTAGGAGAATTCAGAGAAGAATACGCAAGTGGGAAACAAAAGATATAGGCAGGTGTGAGATGACAAACACAACATCCTGCAGATAAAGTCAGAGGTTCTGAACGTTGTGATGTAATGTTAAGCCAATGAAAGGAGCTCATGTGAGAAGAGCAATTCTATTTAAAAGAGCAAGATAAAATACAAAGTTGAAATATTTAAAGTGCAGTACTGGTAATTCAGAAATTTATTGGTTCACATTTTCCAAGATACAACCAGATTCTGTGTTGGGGAAAGAACTAAATTCTAAAATGAGAGAGAAAATGGTGTCTTATTTAGGACAGATTTACAAAAGGCCGATTATGGGTATTTATCAGAGATGAGCATAGTTACAAGAGGCAAAGAGTCCTGCAGAAACCAGACAATAATTATTTTACTATGGTCTTTTTCAGGGTGTAACTGTAACATCTACAGGCACCTTAATGGATTTCTGTGAATTGGAAAGGGATTTCCAGTTATTTTTAAAAACTCTACCCCTGACACATATTTTTCTATGAATTTATGGGCTTAAAATATTGAGCTATAAATTTTTCTCACCCAATGCAGTCATTAACTCCCAACAAAGTAAAATATTAACATTCAGTTATAACAAGTTAGTCACTGCAAAACTGATGTAAGCGAACTTTTCCTAACAATTGCAGTGGCCATGAAATTTTGGTAATTGCAGATACCCAAATGTGAAACCTCTTACATTTAAGATCAAATTTCTTCTAGACAAGCCAATATTATGCACTCCCCAAATGTGTCAGTAGATATATGCTAAATCACCTGGATTGCAAGGTGGAACTGGAAAGCAATTTTCATATTTTCTGTGCACTGTAAAGTTGCTTATTCTCAAACCACCACTTTTGACGTTTGAATTTTTCTTACATTTTTCATATACTTCTAAGAACTTCAGAATGTTTTGCACATAAGAATCAAATTTCATAATGTTTTAAGGAGGCATTAGCTCACTGAGGCATCAGCTGCCCATGTTCTTCTTTCCAGGAAGAACTCTATTTTTCTGTTAAGACAGTGTTGAGTTGTTAACCTACCCAAATGCTGGTGAAATCTCAGTAAAACACCAGCTAGTTTCCATTGTATCTGTCCAGTCCTCAGAGTTTGTCAAGTTTTTTCATATATTTAGTAACCCTCACCCCTTGCAGGAACTGAGGAGACTGACCAGAGAGACCAATATTTGCATTAAAATTGTAAGTGAAATTTTTAACATGTTCTCAAAAGCTGCTAAGTGTTCTTTTTAAGTGGAAAAACCACCATCAAAAATTATGGGCAATAATCCATTCCTCTGAGAGTTGCTTGTTTAACTCCAGTTTACTTTTAACAGGTGTTCCCATAAGCAGGAGAGACTTTATTCCCTTTTTTGATTTATTATTCCCAGATTTAATACTCTGTATTTCTTCAGACTAAATTGTGTTGTGCACTGACTGACCTGGTACCCAGGGAGGCTTTGCCTTCTCTAGATCTGCTGCAGTTGTTCCTCACTTTTTGATCCCAACTTTTGATCAATAGGTTGCTAGCAGACATTTATTTTTTTATTATTGCACAGTTGAAATAATGGATTGGACTGCTGTCCTTGAAGAGTTCTGAGTAAAAATTTGAGTAACATCAATATTCACCAAATTCAACACAGAAGACAAAAGAGAAAAGACCACTATGCTCAAATCATTTCTGGCAGAAAAGTCCAAGTTTCCAAAGGAAAATTACCATACCTAGGGTAAATATTGCAGCTGCATTTAAACACCAGCACAAAATTGCACCCGCAAAAGCAGAGAACGAGGCTGCAAACCAGGTGATGTTACTTCATCTGGCATTCAGCTGCTGACAACACAGCTGCACTTTTGTTCCTGGAGGGGCCTCACTATAAAGCTAGTCCAAACCAACATTTCACTTACACTGATACACTTCTTCCCAAACTCTTGAAATCACTTGGTGTCCATATCCTAAGGCAGCAGTGAGGAATGAGGGGAATGAGGCCTTTCTCTAAAGAGGGCTTCAAATGAATACAGCAGCAGGTAAAATGTTCTCTTACAAAGGTCTTGGCCTCCATAAAATACAGTGATGAATGACTGACAGCTCCAGCACCATCTAGTTGTAGCAGGTAAAGTTAGAAGGTAACTTCTAAGTGATCTTGGTACACTCTGCTTAAGCTGCTGGCTTTCTCAAGTGTGGGTGTTCCTGATTCTGTTGTTTATACACATAATATTTAGGAAAGCTGTGTCTTCCCAAGGGTCCCATTTCAGTAACAGGGGTCAATGGTGATTGAAGTCAATGGGATTTCAAAATATGCCTAAATATAAACACATGCTTTGGAACATTGCTCAATCAGAGCCAGAATGAATAGCGCTGTTCAGCACTTCTAATCAATAAGCTCTCATGTTTTTGAGACATACAATATCTGATTATGCTCTTTATCTGCTCTCTGCCTTAGGAGTTTGTAGAACTCCATCTATTTCTCCTTTTGTTTTTAGGAGTAGGTTTTTAGTTGAAAGCCTGATCTGCTGATCTGAGAAAATATTCTGAGATAGTTAATAGCCAAAATTGAATACCCACTCTATTTTATTTACAGCTCACATTTGGCCTTTCAAAGCCCTCATTTCCAGAATGTCTTGCATTTTCTGCTCCATGAATTCTTAATGAGTTCCAGTTGAAAGTGCTACAAATCCACATTTGGATCATAAAACCCCCCTGAAAGTTACCGTGTGGCTTCCCCGGAGCCTCCGCTCCACCCCGCTCCCCTGGCCTCCCCCTCTTTTGCTAAATGCTGGCAATCTCACCAGCAGTCAGGCCGACCCACTATGTTTAAAAATCCTTTTAATCCTCTTTATAGTACCAGAAACATTTGTGATTGATCTGTGGAGGCTTTGTACAGTGCAGAACACCTGTGGCTCAGAGCGAACGTCCTGCATGAGCCCAACGCGCTCTGGCATGGAAGAGCAGCTCTGCACAGCTCCATGGCCACAGCGAGGCCTGGCCTCCACCTTCACAAACCCACCTTCACCCCTAACTCTGCTTCCTGGAGAGGCCTACAAGCCTGATAACTCACTGTGTTTGTGTCAGTAAAACTCATTCACTGCACTGACTGAAAGCCGAGGTCATGAATGCCCCTCCTACACTGCTTGGTGTGGCACATGGCTATCCTTATTTCTGCTCTGTGCCTGGAGATGGGAGAGTTTGGCTAACCTGAAATACAGGGTTAGATCCAGGCTTCCGTCTGTACTTGTAAAAATATCCTCTCTAGCAACCTGAAGCACCTGTGACTTTAGGCATTACTCTAAAAATAGATGTTTGCAAGCACGCAGATGGAATGAATTTGGTGAGAAGTAAAGGTTCCAGAAACTTTACAAGCCTTTTAAGAAATGTCACTACAAGAGATGTCATCTATTTTCATTGTGTTTCTCTGTTGTCTTCGAGATGTTCGCCTTCAGCATTTTATCTCTACTTTCACCTTTTCCTTTAGAAGGATTCTGGTATACCTAAATGTGAATTTATTAAAGCATTAGCTCAGAAACTGCTCTGAGACGGAGATAAGGAGAGAGAGCCAAGACATGAAGAGAAGTAACCTGTGCTGAAAGATGTAAACCCACAATTGTATGAGGAAATCCACTCCGGCATGCTACAGCCAATAAAGGTAATTTAGTGCAGAGGAGAGGCAAGGAAGCCACATCAGCATTTGTGAAGACTAACAGCTCACACTGGAGGGAGGCTGGAGAGCAGGAGCTGCACATCGCTCGCTCTGGATTTCGGAATTTGTGCTGGCTGATTTAACGAGCACAGCTCACAGTGTCCTCTGACACACGCTTCTGCAAATCAGAGGTTTTATGTTTTTTAATTTATTTTTACTTCCTGGGAATACTATGGAGTCCACTCAATCATGAGCATACATAAAATGTTTTGAGATTCGCTGAGGACATGGACCACAGAAGCGCAAAACGCATTCATGGTAAAGGCTACAAGCACTCTGTTGGATCCTGAGACGGCAGAAACTGGTGGGGCTCCAGTCACATAAAGGAAGGGTGAAAAAAGGGTTGCTTTGTTTTATGTACTGCTGACAAGCATGACACTGGTTATCCTGGGGAGAGCAAATGTACATCACATAGGAAGGCAATAAAGAATTTCGGCTGGTTGTCAGTGTTCCCTCTACATTCCCCCCTCAGCCTGTGGGAGTCAAACGTTCCGAAACTGATTAACAGCTCAGCCCGAAAATTAATTTTCATTACAAAATGGGTCTGCTTAAAAGATGATCTTTTTAGTGAGAAACAGCTATTAAATACCAACCATATCTGACCTCTTGAATTCCCAGTTCATCAACACGTGATTAATAATAAATAATAATTTAATTCATAAAGTACTCTTAAACTGTCACTAAAATGTTTTAATGTATCTTCACTGGCTGGATACTACTTTTGAACAGAAAATATTAAGCAGCTTGAAATAAAATGGAAAAGTAATAAAATATCAGGCTATATTTTGCTCTTATTTACCCTGGTGAAAATATAGATTTGCATTTCTAATCCACTTTTATATAAACCTACAATCCTTCTTCTCCCCTGAATTTTTTTCTTGGAAGAAAAAATATGTTGCAGTTTTGCCAGTTTAGCCAAGCAAATTCCCACCAAGCCCAGTTTAAGGATGACAAAAAATAGGGTTAGGTCTACACTTTTCCAGGCACTCTAGAAAGTTTTACGTCTCTTGTGACTTGCAGCAGTAAATGGCTTCCAGGAAATAGGGTGGTCTGCTCAGTGCTGGGCCTCTGTGCTTTGCTGCCAAAGGGTGTGACAAGCTCTGGAGTGACCATGGCTTCCACTGGAAAATGATTTTTAGGATTATGCTTTTGGGGATTTTCAGAGAATATCCAGCAAAGTGTGCATCCAAACTTCCCCGTTTCCAAACTGCAAGGTGGCCCTGAGCTCATCCTTAAGGAGATCAGCTGTTGATATCGTTCAATTTCTCTCCAGGTCCATCAGCTGCCAGAAGTGCTCCAGATCACACAGGTTTTGGTTCAGAGATGTTGCCCTTTTGTTTTTGATTGGAGGTCGATGGCCATGCCCTTTACACACTAAGGGTTGAAATGCCTCTTTGTATAAACAGACACACAGAGTAAGACCCAGAAACTGATCCAGAAACTCTTACGAAATTTCCAAAACAGAGACCAAAGGTTTTGTTTGGAAACTGCTTAAGATAAAGGTTCTTCTTTTGAGGAGCTCCACCTCTACATTTCCTTCTGACAAATGTAATTGCTGATGAAACACTATTTTCTGATGCAAAAAAAAAAATATATAAAATAGAACACTTTCAGCCAGCTATAACTGAAAACATAAGCAGCGATCTGAGCCAGGCAGAGAGGAGCACTGCCTTCAATTGGGCCAGGAGGAGGTGATTTGGTGATTTTAGCTACTCCACTGAGACAAGGCCCGTAACACGCAGTCTTCCTGCTTGTGTGAGCTACAGCCAGCGCTGCAAACGCATATCCATGCTGAGTAATGAGTGACACGCTGTTCAGTGACACCTCAAAATCTCCTGCTTCTGAGCTATCTCAAGGAATGTGTACACATGCTTATATAAATAAAAGGGCGCTTTTGAAAGTATATCTTTGTGCCAAGCTTTTACCAATTTTTTTTCTGCAGTTGCTATGGAGTCTCTGCTGAATTGTGCACCGTGGTGTTCGGGTCACTGGAGCTGCTGCCCCACACGGGTCCGTCATCTCAAAGAGCTATTGTATTCACTTGACATCTGTGAATGGCAGAGAGAAATGAGATGAAGATAGATTTATTTCACTCTGATTTTATTTCTCATATTTTCTTGCTGAAGTAGTACAGCTCTGACTAGAAGGAAACTCAATATCAAAGAACAGAAATGCAGAAACTGAAAAGCAAACCAGTGCTTCTTTATGCTGAGTTCTGGTTCAGTTTAGGAAACAACCTGGAATAGTGCAATGCAAATCATTAGCAGTACATCTCTCCTAATAACCCTAATTATGAAGCAAAATCTAAAGTCCACCCAAACAGGAGAAAATTTAGATCAGAGTCCAAATTTCAAAACATAGATCCTTCCAGTGATGGAGAATTCAGTAGAAAGGATTAAGAAAGATGGAGAATTCAGTAGAAAGACATTCTGTGGGATGAATAAAAATGTCTCAAACACATGGCTGATACTCAAGATCATTAATTATGAACCTGGGCAAACTCTAGTTTGCCAGTATTAAAACCAGAAAATGTTATTTACCTCTGTGTATGCCACATCGTGCCATTGCATCCCAAGAAATTAAAGAGACCAGGGAAGACAATTGAAATGGATGTTTCTGCATCCTTTCTCCTTGTTTCAAAAGCTCTGAAAAGCTCATAATTCAACCAAATTTGTCTCTAACTGAAATTACTAGCCTTCCTTCCATATTTAAAGAGTTTATACTTGTTCCTTTGAAAGAGTTCCTCTGAGGATCTGCCAAGTTCCTAAGTTCTTTGACCTTAGATGTCTTTTTCTCCAACTGTAGTTCTGAATGTGTTTATTTTACAAATGAAACAAAATTCTTAATTGATCTAAGGAAAGTCAGTCTTTTAGATTAAACAAGTGCTCAGCTGTGCATATAGGAATAGAGGTAGATATGAATCAAAACATGAGCATCAACCATCAAATGCAGGCCAGATATCAGCATAGCTGATGTATAGTGAATCCATGCTATGCTCCTAACTAAGACCATGAGAAACAATAAAACCACACAGTACAAACACAGAAACTTAAATCATGCTCCTTGAAAAGTTTGCCAAGATCCATGAATCTTTTGAACCAACCTGGGCCTATTTTGAAACGAACACAAAACATGATTTTGTATTGAAACCAGGTGGGACTCAGAGATTTTTGTTATTTGGGGTTCATTTGGACTCGAAATTTGAAGCTGAATACAGAGGGTGGAACACAAAAGTCATCCAGCTGAAGAAAGTCTTTCTGATATGACCACTGAAAAATCACAGATTTTTCCTTTTTTTTTTTCAAGTGAAGCCATCAGCCTGTTAGACTGAATCACATGGCTTGATTGCACACATGTTTTTGGAGAGTACTCTGAGGGAAGGCACAGTAGGGAAACATAAGTAGCTGACAAACGTCTTTTCCATGAAGAGACTCCATCTCTATCACTGAAGGACATCTGCCTTCCTGTTATCTGCTGGATATAATCAAGGCAGACAAGAGTCTGAAAGTCCAAATTCTGTATTGCCATCATCAGAGAGAATTATAAGCTGTCATTTGTGATAGAGAAACAGAAGCAATAAGGTTGTTCTGAGATGCTGAGCACTCAGACTGACCAATAAGTAGGAGCCATCAGTGTCCATAAATCTGTGACAATATGATTGTACCAAATTATAGAACGTACATAAAAAAGAAGACAGTTTTGTGCAGTTGGAGGCTTCTAATCTTTAGTCCAGAAGTCTTGACTCTGCTAGAAATGAACTTTATTTGGTTTCACTTTCTCATTCTACAAAATAGCTTTCATGATATAAAGCAGATATTGCAAAGCATTTTAAGATCCTTACCAAAAAGCACAGTATAAAAGATAGCGTGTAAGATAGTAAAACCCTAAAATGTCCAATTCAGAGTTGCTGAGGTAAAGGCTCACTTTGTTGTTCTCTTTTGAATAAGAGAAGGAAGAGGAACTCAGAGGAAAAAGGGTTTTTTTTGTCCTGAATAGTCATGTGGGAACACTGGTTCTTTTTTTTCTTAAAGTAAATGAACAATCCACAAACCAAACAGCATCTTCTGAAGTAGCTTAATTTCTGAAGGTAAATTAGTACAGGAACAAGGAAGTGACTGAACAGGATTTGGAATGTAAAACTATTTCCACCAGAAATTATGTTTTTTCACCAGCTCCTACATTAAACAAGGAGAACTTTAAATACGTTTTTGAACAGTAACTGTTGCATACTTTACAGCAACAGAGAAGGCAAGGCCAGAATAAAGCCCACTAAATTTTCTGTACCATGAAACCCCTAAAGTGAAACCTCTGGGGAACAGTTCAGTTCATTGCCATGAAAGCAAACACATGAGAGAAAACTCCTTGGATCCTTTTCCTACCACACACAGATAAAGACATATGAATGTGGGAAAGAGTTTGACTGACTTTTTAAAACCCTTAGTGACATGATCCTAGTGTTTGTCAGAGGTACTGGATTAAGACATCTCTGGAGATGGCAATGACCCTTCCAGGACAATTTTCTCACATTGTCTCCTGGGTAGTTTGCAGATCTGCACAGCTAGCAGAAGTAAACAAAATCCATTATATTCATTTCATAAAAACATTGAAAGAGAAACCAGGTGACCCACGTTCCCCTTCATATCTCAGTCTCTGCAGAGCTTGAAACAGGCTCAGATAAAAGGTGCCCTTGCCTCCCAGTGTATTTTTTTTTCTTAGATATCAGTTTCTGGATACAAAGTTCTCCAAAAATCTGTGTGTTCAGATCAGCAGCTCTGGTTGACCTCTTTACACAGTGGTCTTTCTTGCTTAAAAGGATGAAAACAAAGAGCTCACCAATAAAAAAATGATCAAAGCTGGTGGAAAACATTTGTTTCTAATATAATTTGTGAAGGGATTTCACCAGTCTCCCTTCATAACTAATAGAGATAAGAAGTCAGATAGACTTTATGTATTTAAATATAAGTAACCAAATCGAAGTAATTAATAGAGATAACAAGGTTAATTCTTACTGCATGGAATCTGGCTCCATGCTGAGCGGCTACAATAAAACCAGAGGAATGACTGCATTTGCAGTTATGTAGCTCTCAACAGATGATGTGATCAAAGTGCTTTTCAATCCAGAAAGTGACTATTAGGGCAGCAGAGTTGTGTTTTCCCTAAGGATGGTGACCTACAGGCAGTTTGGGGTTCCTTTATCCCACAGTGACCTTCTGCCTAACCTGGCACTGCTTGACAAGGAGATAAGAGTGAGAGGGTCCCACAAAACAACGATGTTGTGACTCAACCCTCCCAGTTATCCAAGTACATTATCATCAACCCCATGTGTATAAACACCTGAAGTGAGTGCTCAGAGGATTTGATATCCGATTAGCATTACCAGATGTGCAAGGAACTGAGGAAGTAACTACATCAATTTTCACTTCCATTACTCTGTTGATCTGCCTCCTGAGCCACTTTCTTATTCTTTCCAGTAGTTTCCTTCCCCTTCTTTTCATGTCCTTTTTTTCCCTCCTTCCTTGACCAAGTGGGGAATGGCTACATGGCTGAACAATGCCTGAGGGGCAGGATGGAGCAAGAGGCCAGCAGTGGAGGACACAAACTTCAAGCGAAAATTAAAAAGGTAAGCCTATTGACTGATTACTACTTAGTGAGCCCTTCTCAGAATCCAGAAGACAAATGAAAAGTGTCAGTTTAGGAACCTCATTATTTTAAGTCAATCTGGTGAAGGCTTGGTTAACTTGTTGCTTTTGGTGTTATCAATACTGTCAGTGGAACAGTAACAGTTCCCAGCTGTTGCTGACACCCAGCTTCCCAAAATGAAAGGTGAATTTGGGGCTGGGAGATGTCTCTTTTGGTTTTGTTTGTGTTGAGGTTTTTTAAATAATAATTTCCCATTCTCACAAACAAGACCAACTCAACAGGCACAAGTCTTCAGTCACACTTACTGTGCAGTAATGAGAATAGTTCAGGATAGCGACTGTTTTGCTGGACAACAAAAGTACTAAGAAACTGGACAAAGAGCACAGAAGGATTGAAAAAAGCCTCTGATTCAAAGCAAATATTTTTATTTGAATTTTCAAATGAATGTACTTTTACTGCATTCCTTCCCTTCTGGGCTCACTTTCCATAAACATGCTAGTGAATGAACTTTATAAACAGGAATACTTGCTAAAAACTAATTTTAGAGAATGGGTTTTCAACTGCTCTCCAAAACCAAATTCCAAACCAGACTTTAACATGAATTTTGCACTTCGCGATACAATTTGGGCACACTTGGCCCACCTAAATCTGCTACTGTTGACCCAGCTACAGCAAGTGCCTTCCCCAGCCTCCTCCCCATTCCCCACTCCCTGTCTCTGTGTCTGCTAAAGGAAACTCTCCTGAGCTCCAAGTCCTGCCAGTTCAGCTCTGCCTCCCTTTGCTCCCTAGCTCAGCTCTATGATATGGTTATGGTATAAAGAAAAACATGAAACTTTAATTAGAGTTTGGCTTTTTTTTTTTTAACTGCAATGCATAGGATGAAGTCAGAGACTAAAGAAACTCCTAATTAGTTTTTTAACACAGAAGTTCTGACAGAATGGTAACTTCTGGCAAAGGTGAAGGGATAAGCAGTCAGTAATGGCCTGGAAGTGGCAATACATAGCACAGGTCAGCTGTACTTCCTCGGTGATACTTTGATTTCATGCTTTGAAACATGAACTTCTTAGTGAGTTTTATAAGCCATTTCACTGGGGAGTAGAACTAAAACCATCTAAAAAATTCTGTGCAAATCTGTACAAAAAAGAGTTTTTCCCTAATGGGTTGTTTTTCTAATTCATTTAAAAGGATCATCTTGGAAAGAAACACATGAAGAACATGATGATAAGAGTAAAAATGTGAAGATAAAAGCATCAGTGTCAGGGATACATTGCTATTGATTAGGTGTCTAGCTCTAAAGAAAGGTTGCTTCAATCACCTCTCATGGGTTGTTACATCAACTGCTCTCTGTTTCCTCAAGAAGCAGATAAATGGGCAACTGGTGGAATCTACACACACGTTAGTGTCCCCAGAGAGCCAAGAAGCAACACATCTGCCTCACCTCAGACCCATCTCTAATAAGCCTAAAAAATAACCTACTATAAGAGATAGAGACATTGAGCAACATAAAAAATATGAAAGTAACCCAAGAAGTTTGCAATGAAACCACAATTGTGAGAAAATCATTTAAAGGAAGTAAAATCCCAGCTCTGCCCCTAACTCACTGTGTGGTCTTGGGCAAGCCACAAAGAGCCATGTTTTGAACTTCTTACACCAGTAACCAGCTCCTTACAAGGCATTTTGCTTAACATCACAGTCCACGAAACTTGCACTTGAGCTATGGAAACAGCATGAACATGGATCTACTTACATGAGGCTAAGTTTTTCAGTCTGCTCCTGAGGCGGTTTTTTTGCCTCTTTTTTATCTATCCATAAAAACCAGAGAAAAGCTCCTACCACTGTTGAGAGTGGTGTTGCCAGGATCCAGTCTAATTAACAAACATTTGTACAGCTCTTGGAAAATGTAAAGTGCAAAGTAAGTGCTATGCAGCTGGAACACATGTAGTTTAAACCTAATCTCCCAGCTTTGAATTCGCAGGCTTTTTAAAGTAGCTGCAACATGTGTGTGAAAGGAGAGTAAAGGACTGTCAGGATCTCCTCCCTAGTGGGACTGAAGCCTCTATAGAAGAACACAGAGCATGCTATTTTTACTTGTGTTTCTGTGTCCCTGCCATGTTATCAAGAGAGTGGCCTGTCACAACTCACAGACATTGCTGCACAAGTCCTTTAGTGTGCTGGGAAATCCCAGGGACAGCTTCACATCACATCACCGTTATTACATAGTGTGGGTCCAGCAGCAGTAAATTTCACATATCCCAAATCTTTTCCATATATTTGGCACTACCATAACTTAGTCTCCTTGATTTTGCTCCACCTTTCTTGTTTTCCTAATGTGGTTAATGCTACCCAGCTGTTTGCAGTCAGCTTTAAAAACTATAACTAAATTAGCATTCCTGCTGAAGGCTTATTCCCTGAGTATATATTCCCTACACTACTGATGTTCTCCATACATTTCTTGACATTCAAGTATGGCTTCACTTTTATTTGCACAGTGTTATATTTCAAAAAATAACAGTCATATGAAAAAAGAAGAGATGGGCCTGGAGAAAAACTCTGGATGCAAACAGTCTCTGGATGCTGGAGAAATTTACATCCAGGCTGGATTAGAAATGTGCAAGTAAACCTCATCATTCATCAGATTCCCTGTCCTTCTGTCACACTGTGAGTTCTTACAGCATGTATTCCCTAGTAATGGCAAAGCAAGACCTTCCCCGATAATAAATTAGGGGCATAAATTCAATGACCATTTTTTAATACAACAATTACATATTTAAACAACAAGGCTGAAATTCTGTCCTCCACAGGTTGAACCCAGCAATGCATTCAGGCACCTTTAAAGGAATCCTGGTTATCACCCATACTGTGAAACCCAGAGTGGAGAGAGCCCCTGGAGTTACCTAGTTATTCCTTGTGCTCTGTGCAAGCTGCAGAGCTCCTGCACCAGGATCATGTCCTGGGGTTCTCAGTGTGCAGACTCACAGCCATCCCATGCAGTACCTGTGCTGTGGCTCCTTCCCCAGAAACAGAGCCTCTAGAGCCTGTAGGATCTGTCACCCAGGTTTATAGTTAAGCCCCTCTAAGGTGGGCTGTTAGCTTGGGTTGCTGGTTCAGATCTTTCAGGATTGGATTCTAAAGCAAAGACATGTTTTGGTAATAATCATGGTATCAGAACGTATGATTTGCTTGGTAAGTGGTAATTTAAACAATCTCACAGTACTTATTATGGTCCTACCTGGATTTCTAAATCTGCAAAAATAAATCCTCTTTTTATTATTCAACCCCCATGCAGTCCTTCTCCCCCTGTAAATATCTGTCTTGTTTAAATGGGGCTTATAGATGATTATTCAACAGGATTGCTCACCCCTCCTGTGCCTGACTTACATGAATTTCTTCCCCTTCCTCATTCACTATTATTTGTAGAGGACAAATTTCCTTTCCTACTCTGTGTTTAGAACCCGAGCCGGCAGTGAGCATGTTTCCCACCTTCTGCTGCGAGGTAAGTTGGCCCTCGCACTCCTGGGAAGGTCTGAACCCCTCCTTCAAGGAACAACAGCTTAATGAAGGGGCAGGCAGAAGGGAATTAAAAATGCATGGGCACAAAACAGACCAGTCCCCAGCAAGCTCCTGCTGACAGGCTGCACACTGGCCCCCGGATCAGCAGGATATCCAAGCACAGGCTAACGAATGATTTCCCTAATGGAGAGAGGAGTCCGTGTGTGCCGAGAGTTCACTGCGTGCTGGAAGCATTTGTTCAGTCAGGTTTCAAAGGCCTCCTCTGTCATCTGCAGCACTGAGGGTCGGATTATTAATTTAATGGAGTGGTTGTGCTATGCAAGGAAGTGGAAAAAATCCGCTTCCACCTTGGCCAGAGCAGTAAAGCCTGCAGCAGCCTTACACGTTTTTTCATCACTGTCAGCCCCTGAGAGAAGCAGAACCGTGACCCTGCTGCTTCTCGCTCCTGGCATGATCCTTCCTCCTCTTTTTGCCAGTAGGAAAACACTGATTGCAGCAGGCCTCTTGTTTATCCACTGTTGATCCCAGCACAGCCTGCTCTCACCAGGTGTCAGTGGATCCAACACAAGCATCAGGAGTGCACAGCACTAAATGTGCATATATTTAATTCCCGGTTTTGTTTTAAGGTCTTTAGGCAGAGGAAGGGGTGGATAATTGTAGAGTGAGGGGGGGGGGGTCAGGAAGGCAGTTAATACAAACTTCATAGGAGGGAGATACTTGGAAAGCAGTGGCAATGAAAGAGACCTAATGGACATTAAATTAGATATGAAATTTCCATCTGGTAAAATGGCAAAAAGCCTCATGCAAGTATGGGATGCATTTACAGACAATTCATGTCACTAGCCAAAAAAAAGGAAACTTTCTTACTTTAAATGGCAAAGTACCAACAATGGTATAATACCTAGAATGCTTCAGTCAGCGCTTGACACTGTTGGCTTCAAAGACTTCAGAGAAAATTAACAGAAATGAAGAAAGGCTGGAAGAATTAGTCTGTAAAAACTGTTACTGACTCCATGTGTGTGTCACAGAAGGACAAAGTCAATCCACACATCAGCCCCAGAGCACATCCCTGAGTGTCCAACCCAGCCCAGGCTGCTTTTAGATTGCGTGAACCAGGCCCACCAGAACAGATGCATCTCCAGTCCCAAAGTGAAATAAATCCCAAAGTGGGGAGTCCCCCTCCGCAAAGCTGAGCAGGAGCAGACCTAGGTGAAAAATTATGGCTTTTCAGCAGGAAATATTGAGAAAACAGAGCTTTTTTAAAGAGTGTTTCCAAGAAACAGTGTTTCGGTCTCCTTGTAGAAAGGAGGAATCCAGAGATTTGCTCTGAAGATAGAGTGCTGAATTCATTGACCACAAACATCTGATGTGTGCAGCTTTAATTACAGCTTTCCAAAATAAACAGAAGTGCCTGAAAATTCCAGGAAAATACCCTATTCTTTTCTCTTTTATCACTTTTAAATAGAACCATACCTCAGCTTCTTTCTGTTTGCCCCTACCACAGTATCATGTCCCTGCACTTTTTTCCTGTTCCTTTTGTAGCCAATGAAATGGGAGTACAAAGTGATCCACTGGAGGGGGTCCAAAATTTCCAACTCTTCTTTGTCATAAATCCTGTCCTCACCTGACCTAAAGGTCAGACTGGTGCAGATAATTAGGTATAATTCAGTATTAGCATAAGATGGGTGGTAATCAGTCTTGTGTTTGAAGGATGTGTTCTATATCCTGGCCTCTTTCCTTGTGGCTATCCCTTTGGCAAAGCACAGTGGCACAGGGATATTTTCAATACTGTATATCCCAGCTTAGGAGAACTCTAACAGAAACACAAGCTAAATGCATTTTTTGCTATTTTTGACACTTTATGAAGATTGCTAAGTCACAGGAGAACACAGTGCCAAAGGTGCTCTGGAGGGAAGGACATCTGACTTCGAACTATTTTTGTACTTAGTATTTTAAGCCAAAAGTGAGGGCTATGACGTTCATTCTGATGAAATTTACACTTGACCCACTAATTATGAAAGTTATCACAGGATATGCTGCTCACTAATAGGAAATAATACATAATCATATCAATGCAAAACTGCTTCCTGTACTGCTAATTAAACCAGAGAAAGTCTTTCCAGCTAAAGGAAATGATCTATTCAAAGAGCATTGACATTTCTGGCCAAATTGATAAAATGATTAACTGAGTGGGGTCAGGAAATGAAGTCCCTGTCCCTTGCAGGGACAGGGAAATGTGCTCTAGAGATCATTCTGAGGTGAAGTTCTCACACTATGGGTGACCAAATCTAATGAACAGGATTTCCTCAGTGACCTGGCAGAGACTGGGAGGAACCTGCAGAAATGCTGAATGGGTTTTGACATTAAAATATGGATAGAGAGGAAAAATATATTAAAAGTCCATGAATGGAAGTCATCATGGGGTCAGCATGCAACAGCTTTCAAATCCCTGAGAAAAATCAAAGCATTTTGAGGAGATAATTTAAAAGAACACTCTCTGGATTAAAATGAGCTCTAGATGAAAGCAGTTGTTGGTGTAGCAAAGAACAGAAATTGGCGTAACTTTTCCTGCTCCAACAAAACTTCCAGAGGCTTGGAGTAGCTGAGCTGTCAAATTCCCCGGGGTTGTAGAGTGTGGAAGGAAATGGCCAAGAAGATCTGCCAAGGAATGAATCCATCACTATTGCCCATTCCCCATACTCCCTGTTCTCACATCACAAGTCATTGGAGAATGGCTTGCTGTACATTTTATTTCAGCCAGTTCCCATGTGAGTGGATAAAATGATCTGGTTTTCCAGTCATGCTTCCAGGTTTTTGAGGAGTTGTACTGAAATCAGGATATTGTCCTGCAGAGTTTGGGAAGGAGGCTGGAAGGAAGAGAATAAAGCATAAGCTCACGCCAACAAAAAACATGGGCCCCCAACTCACTATTTCCTATGTTCCTTCCTTCACTGTTCATCCAGTCTGTCATCCCAGTGTGTCATCCTGTGACATGTGTTTCACATCCCATCTTTCCCAGATCTAAACTATTTTTCACCCTTCTTCTATTTCTTTCTATCCTGTTTTTCTTCCAGAAAATAGCCACCCTACATGGGCTGAGCAAATGCATTCACACTGAGTGTCCTCAGAAAAGCTTCCAGAGTTGGCTTCCAAACTCTGATCACCCTCCCATCCCAGAACCAATGTTGAAAGACTTGCATAAATACACACCCTGTGTCTGTTCCCCTGTTCTGTTCTTCATCCTGGTGTGAATTAGGGAAAGTTCTACTAACATCAGCTGTGTTACTCTGGTAGAAAAATGACATGGGTGAGTGGAGAATCAGATCCATCAATTTTCTTCTTTGTGAGTCAAATGATGTAATTTGTTTGCTTTCTTAAAATGAAATGGTCTTTCAAAGGCTTGATTGTTTTTTTTTTCCCACTGAGTATCACATGAGTCTTCCATTAATAATAACAATAGCTACAAGAACAGACTAATTAAAGCACACAGTCTCCTTAGTTTTTTTTAATTATTGTTCTCAACATTCACTGTTGAGAGAAATGTGGATATCAGCAAAATAACTCAAAATACTGCTTCAAAAAGATTGAGTCAAGTTGCTTCTCAGAAGATACTACACCATATGGAAAATGTAACTGAGTAGCTGCCAAATTTGTTTAGTTTAAACAAGGGTAGGTAAGATCTGATAATGCATGGGATCATTTTGGCACATAGCACAGCTTTCCCAGACCCATTGCATTATGCCTATCATCAAGTTAGTTCATCTAACAGCATGAAGTGGAACACCCTGACCCTTCTTATCCCTGTTAATCACTCTTAAGTAAATAATACCTCTTTGGAGAATAGTGATTCATATGCTGCAACCTAAGATACGGTCAAGCTGTGAACTGGTCTTCCTGCAGTGATAGGTAAAGTCAGGGAGCAAAGATAAGGAAGAATTTTGTCAGACTATTATCACCACTTCACTTTTTAATTGCCTATAAAAGTTATTTTAAAGCAGCAGGACAGCATAGAAGAACACAGTCCTTTCTGTTTTCTTTCAATACAGCCTCTAAACAGCTGTTCTGTTTCTCTCCCATCGTCACCTATTTAATTTTAAGATAAGGGATACTTAGGGATCATTTCCTCTGTGAAGCAGCTAGGAAAGGTTATATATCTCTAAAATGTCCTGTGCTATTTCCTTTAAAAAAAGTCAGACTGATTCCTGGTTTCCCAAGGCATTCTTATAGCCCTGACCACTCAGGGCAAAATCTGAGCAAGATATTGAGGAGTCTCGCAGTTCAGACATTTACTTTTCCACTTTTCTTTCTGTTTTCCTTTCCCAGGACTCAACCCTGCTCAGTACTGATATGCTCCTGCATAACCATAGCTTGAAGCTTGTCCTGGATAGGACCAGGCTGAGCTGCTCCTGTCAGGATTTTGGAGGGCTGGGCAGTCAGATGTCAGTCCCTTTCCTGTGATTTTAAATCTCTTCATTGGGCTGTGGAGCTGAGGTGAATTTCTAACACACTCCTTAAGCTGGCAGCCGTGGAGATAACTCTAATGCACCCAAAAAGGGTTTTTCAGACCCCAGAGGACAAAACCATGCAGAATGGACAAACTACCTTGGATTGAGCTGGTGTGCACTGTGTGCTCAGGTAGAAATCCTGACTCAGGTCCTCCGGTGGGCCCAGCAGTGCTCACACCGAGCAGTTCAAGGGCTGGTGACCCATATGGCTCTATGACTAGAGTTTTGTCCCTACAGTGCTTTATAACAAGGCCTGCTCCTTTTGTGGAGAAAAAGCCAAGATTCCACTCCATGAAGTGTTCAAATCAGTGTTCCAAACTTCTCAAGAAGCAGTCAGTTCATTCACACAAAGATGGATGATGTGTTTAAGACAGGTACTTTGCATTGGACAGGTCAGGAAGCGCCACTTTATGTGTTAGACGGATACATTAAAATTCTAACTTCTTAAGCCATTTCAGGGAAGCACATCAAGCTCCAAGGAATAGTGATTGTATGCTTTTGTTCTTCTGTTCATGAGATACCATAAGTAAAGACTCTGCTGACACAGACCTGGCTGTGGCTTTGATTTTGGTTTGATTTATTCTCTTATGTATATTTTGCTGAGGCCGGGGGAAAGACTGACACGTTACCTGACTTCCCTTCCCAAGGAGCAGCTTCAATATCCTGAGGTGCTTAATATTTGGATAATTTTTTTCTATCCCTTCCCTAAATATTTTGACCATGATGCCCACAGTTAGTTTTTGTCAAAGTTTCTGTCTAACAAAAGAGGTCAAATGTCCACCTGCTGTACATCAGCAGTACCCCACTGATGTCCCGTAGGTCAGTGGAGCAGTTTACAGCAGCTACCTGGGCTCTGGGCTTGTGCTGGACCATGTAAAGTCTTCTGTGGTGTTTGCAATTGTCTTGAACATGTTCATCTTCAACACTTCAGTTAGAGAGCACTGACCAATCACCTCTAGAAGCAGACCTAGAATGCTTTATTTCCTGAGGAACGGACACAGGGTAGGAGCGTGCCTTTGATAAGGTCTGGGAAACATATGTAAACTGCTTTGGCAGAGAATCAGTTCTTTGTAAGTAACTAATGCTGAGTGAAATTCTCCATGAGACATTTTCGTCTCCTACAGAAGTTTTCTGCTGATGTCCATATTCCATTTCTTATCTCTTTACCTGTCATGATATAAAAAGAACAGTCCTGTAAGTTTCTGTATTTATTTTTTAAAATTCTGAACTGATTAAAAAACTTCTCCACCCTTCTTATTTTATGTAATTTAAGCATTTGCCAGGTCTAAATGGAGCTTGAAATAGTTATAATTCTATTTACCCTAGAATAGGAGAAGAGGGGAAGAAGAACCAAAATGTTGCTTTTATTTAGTGGGTGAAAATTTTTCTTACACACTGAAGATTTTTTATAGTCCTTAGGAACAGAGATTTAGCATGACTTTGTATTCCAGTGCAGACCAAAAATGAAAGGTCTTGAAGGACCCCACAACACAGGTTTGTTTAGGCACTCTTTGAAGATCCACAAGAAAATGAGAGTTTCACCTACAACACAACAAAACACCACATGACAATTCATTTGTTCATAGAGTATCATGAAACCAAACCTACTCCGTGTTAAGTACCATAAATCAGGCATGTGAAGGATTATAATCCCATAAATTCACATGCACAGATGAGCACACAAAACACGGAGCTTGCTGAGCTTAGGGAAGATTTTGTGTTTCTTTAATTCACTTTCATGTAAACAAAACAGAAAGTGCACGCCCAGTGCTTTACTTCTTGACACCATCACCATGCTCAAATAAATTGGTTTAGTGTGACGGTGGTCAGCTGCCTGGCCTGCGGGTCACCCCAAAACCCAGAAACAGGTGCATTGGCAGACCTGGCCACCGCCCCAGACTCCCTTGTTTAGAAAGACCTATTCCTCTTTGCCCAAGGAGGCATGGCCTCTCTGACGCTTACATGAGAGATGCTTTGCTTTGGCAATCAGTTCCTGTACCTTTGATGCACCCCAACTTAAGGATGTGCCATGTACCCCACAATTCCCCTTGTTACTCATGTAAATCCCCAAGGTTTCCTCCACTCCCAGCTGATGCATATGCGATACCGGTCTGGAAGGTTCTGTGTTCCTCGGTAGATGGTTGGTTGCGGTTATTAGCTACGCCCCTCTGTTGCTCCTATTGGGGTACCTTCCATGTCAATCCCTTTCCCCCCGACCCAGCATTGGGGGATTCCTATGCTATCCCTCCCCTTCGTCCCCCTTCAAAGGCGGTGCTCCGCNTCTCGCAGCCACAGCCCAGCGGGGATCAGCCACGGAGCCCCTTCAATGAGGCACCCTCACGGGCAGGGGCCACACCGCGGCAGTTTAGTATCTTTGGAACAACTTTTCTTTGTGCGTTGGTGCCTCCTCACATACGTTCTTCTTCTATCTTTTGGAACTGAATTAAAAAAAAATCAAAATTTTTATAGAGTCATGCAACATTTCACTTCCAAAAAGATGTCGTAAATAATTTACTGTCAGAGTACGAGCTTAAAAAATAACAAAGAAACATGTTTTTGAAGTTTTAAGTCTTATTGTGACCCTGGAAACTTGCTGGGTGGTGAATTCATTAAAAAGATGACAAAATATAAGCTCAAGGTCTCAAATTTATTTAGTGCTATAGAAGTTTTACATTCCAGGAAGAAAAGCATCACTAACTGGATGTGCATAACAAGCACTAAACCAAACTGTGCTGTGCTAATGGTAATTCCTATAATATTGACTAGTTAACATTAAAATTCTGATTCAATTAAAACAAATTTTTTTTAGATATTCTCCCTTTTTTCTCAGACTTTGTTTATGGCAATCAGGTTGTGCAATATGTAATTCAGATCAGAATTTCCATGGTGCACAAGCAGAAACACGTGATGCAAATTAAAGGTGGGAAAACCCATTCAGACACAGGCAGGATGAACAAACTCAACCCTCAAAAAAGAATTTACTCTAAGGTGCTCAAAATGTGCTTTCAGTTTTGGAATGTTTGTTTTTTCCTTTTCAATCAGTTTTACATTTCTTCACTCTGGGTAGCCCAGCAAGTACAAGAGAAGAAACACTGGTTTCTCAGGCTATTTCTACTTGTCTCTTTTCATGGCCAATACCATCAATTCTGCCAGCAGTGCCCGTCTCAGACCAGCGTTCACTTCTTCTCCCATCTGGCACTTTCTTTTCCATTATCCCTGATGCCTTACATTCAGTCTGCAGATTTTGCTAATTTACATCATCTTGAGACTCATGGGTTTAGAAATTACCCATATTCTCTTGTTTCCTTGCAAAATTCTGAGCATTTCTGCACAACCCTAAACCCAAATCCCAAACAATTCATGAATGTCGATTCAAATGAGCAAACAAAGACTGTCCCAAACTCTGAAAGGTTTAAGAGGATCAGTACAGTGCTCACTAGGTAGAAGAACAACACAAGGAAAAGGAAACCAAAGAAGAGTGGAAAGAATGTAAATTACAAATAAACCAAGCCCTCTCCCCCTTCCCTTCTCCCCAGAAACCGTGGTGTGAGTGGAGGGATAGCAGATATTTCCTGGACTATATCTTGCTGTACATTTTGCACACAAACTCTCTTCCTGTTGCCCTAATGCTAGGACTTTTAGTAAAATTCAACATTATTTGACACATGAATTGAACATTCAATTCTTACATAATTATTTTCATAGCTCTTGGTTGAACCAGCTGACTCCATAGCAGAAACTGTTGTAGAAATTAAAACTTCGTGAAACCATTTAAATATTTTAATAAAAATGAAATCAAAACTTATCGCTCTTCTTGAGGGAGCTGCTCCAGAACCTGAATAGGAAACACTGGTCCAGAAATATTTAATCCTTTCTGCCAGGGGAGAACCAGGTTGCAAGAAGCTACTTCTTGGTGGCAAACGCAGACAAACACTGAGTCAGTGGTCACACAACTTAGGGAATGCTATGGGAGTATTTGGCATTCATGGAAAGAAAATGCTCAGAGAATGCCATGGCTCAGGCTACTGGCAACCCTTGCAGCTTGAATGGGTGGCAGGTAACTCCACAAACACAATCTCCTTCCTCCTTAAATGAGCAGAGCTGCACAGGCAGTAGCTTCTTCCCCTTCCAGAAAGAGCTCTTTTCATCCAGTTCCAGCTCAGCTGATCCTTGGGCCCCAAAAAGGCAGCGTAGAAATGATACCACATGTGGGCTGATGAAACAGGTTAACCTGTTTCAAAACAGCACTTACAGTCAGTCAAGTTTGGTGAGTTTGGTGAGAGGGCATACAGGGGAGAATTATACTTGCAGTCAGGATGGAGCTTGAATATGTTACCTGAGAAATACAAATTTCTTTGGAGAAAACCAGAATCATCCTGCCTCAGGCAGCCAGCACACTCACAACTGCAGACCAGTCGTGCTTTCAGGTGCTAGAGACTGAAGGAATCACTCAGAATCAGAGCTCTTTCAAAAATCTGGCCAAAAAAAGAGCCCAATTTACCACCTCTGCAGTGCAGCAAGGCATTTTCCACCCTTACCTCAATATTTTTTGTGAAAATTAAAGGCAATTTACATTTGATGCTTAAGAGGGAAGCTTTCTTCTGAACTGAAGGAGTAAGATTAAGCTCAGAACAATATAACAGCATAATTGAGTAGGCAGGAACTGGCTTGTCATTGGAAAGGAAATTCTGCTACTTTGAAAGGAACAAGACTTCCTAACTCCCATGAAATACAAATTTAAAGAATGTTTGAAGTCGGTAGCCACATCTTATCTAGATAAAAGGAGTGTGTATTTTGGTTAAGAGCTGATCCCTTTTAACTTTCTGGTTTTTAATACAAAAAAGGGTCAACATTTAAAATCAAGATATGTCTTGAACATTACTGAAAGGCTTTGTTTCTTTTTTCAAAACAGATACTTGTTAAAATTAATGTAGTAACGTATTTAATTTTAAATGAAAATTACATTTCTCTTTGAAAATTGTTTTGTTAAAAACTCTTATTAATGTTAATTTCCAAGAGCTGTACCTCGTCTAGCTTGGGCAAAAAGTTAATGTGTTCAGCTCTGCCATTGTTATTTCCTGTATTGTTGGACTTCAATAAAGTACTTTGGCTTATTTTATGTACTGGTTAGTCCATTAATGTTATTTTAATATAGACAGAGCAATACTTAATTCTTGGTCTTCCCTCATAATTGAAAAGTGCATTTTTTAATCATTATCAATTAAAGCATGTAGTTAAATACTTTGGTCACTTTCTTAGTACAGTGAGAATTTGTAAGTCTGTTATTAGGAGTTAAAAAAACGCATTTACAATTTGTCTTATTGTAAATGTAAGCGCATCTCCATATTCATTACAACAGAATATGACCCAGAATCCTGAATTTTAATTCTAAGGTTAAGACATATCAATACATTTCTAAATTACTTAGTCTGCTTTTTAACCCAGTATTTTTACCACTTTATCCTTGTACAGAACCTCTTAACCTGCATTTAACTAATACTCGTCTTTCAGACAGGCACGAAAAATCCAGCACTTGTCTATAGGTTGTTTGAAAAGGTATCCTCTTCACTGTTAAATCTGTGCATTCAGGGATAATGCTGATGGTCATGCTTATTCAGAAAATTAATTTCTCTTCTTTTTACATATGGCATGTTTTCTTGTTGCCAGAAAATGCCAGATGAAGTAAACTCAGTTCCAAGTTTGATCCCTCACTCTAAAAGGCCCAGTGATTTCAGGGTGGCACTGATCAGTGCAGGACTGATTTTTTTAAGCTTTGTTTTCAGGTGGCTGGTCTAAATTGGGTTTTGAACATTCTGGTAAAGTCATGGTTTGGGGTGTAAAATGTGAAAGAAATATTTAAACAGTGCATGGAAAGAAAATGTGATAAACACTGCATCTTTGAAAAGGGGGGCAGACTGAACAATATTTCATTACTATGTTTTGAGAACAGTTGGTTTAAATTTCCAAATAACTTTCATTTCAAAGGGACGGTATCAAAACACATGCAAAAAATAAAATTCTAAATAAGGCACAATAAATTATTTCACTGCTTAGGTATTGGATTTCAAAGGGAGAAGAGAGTATGCACAAGGATATTAGAATGGACTATATTGTATCTTTGGGAATTGCTGTCAAATATTGATGAAAACAGAGGGACTGTCGGAGATCAGATAAAAGAAAGAAATGATTACATTTGGAAGAACAATGTGAAATGTGTGGCCAACAGAGACTTCGAATGTAAGCTAATAGCAATTCACCAAAGAACAAAGCTGGAGGAAGTCCCACATATTCAATCGCATTTACAGTCAGTTAGAATACGTAAAAAATTTATGGTGCATTTTTCCTTGTTTTGAAACTCACAAAATTGGCCATTCAGTAGATCTGACTGTGACACATCATCACAGGGAATTGACAAGCATCAACAAGACAGATGAAAAAATGATGAACCCTGGTTTTAGCCATTTTGCCATAACTTGTTCCTATTATAACACAAACACAACTTTTGGCTTTTCTAGAATTTAACTGAGTTATGAAATTGAAGAGATTCACTGCTTTTACTCGGTACACATACACACATGAAAAGTGTTGTCTTTCAGGTGCTACTCTCAAGAGTCTCACGGTACCAGGGTAAATGACACAGAATGTCTTGGTTTGAAATTTTTGGTCATAATATGAAACTAAAACCATGGTAAAAAGGTTTCTTAACATAGTGCTTTTCCTGGAGTGACCCTTCCTTTCCAGAAGAAAAGTGTTTTAAACAGTCTCTCTAAACCCTTAATTTTCACTAAGATAACTGCTGTGATCAGCAAAGATTTTTAAGAACTTGCGTATCAACATTTACTACTCATACATATTTGAAGAATTTTTAAGTTATCATGAAGAGCTACAAAATGATTAATCTTTAAATATGGAAGTAAGAAAGTCTGGAGTCCCCCATGCAGGTAGACACGTGCAGTACCAGCTCCCTGACAAGCAAGGTAGCGTTTCTGTAACAACATAGCACTGCAGATTTTATGCAGTTTTTATGCATTTCATGCACAGATTTTTAGATTAAAAAGGACAATGTGCTTTGTGTCCCGTGTTCCGATGGTTGTTACATCGCTTGTAAAGCTAGAGCAAGTCTGTGGACCTCAGTGTAGTTATTGTATCCATACACATTGTAACCAAGATGGCAATGTGGTTTTATATTCATGCTGCAGAGAGATTACAACCCATCCCTTGATTTAAGCAGCTCCTGGATCTAAATTTACCTTTTGAACTTCTGTACATTGGCTCTGCAAACCCTGAGGCTGCAGATGAGATGGAGTTCCTGATTCTGTTGCTTTGGGCTTGAATCTGGAGTTTCATCCCCCATCTTATCTTTATTGCACTAAAGGTGTAAAATGAGGATAAAGGTATCTCATTATAGAAATCTTCAGCATCTTGTTACCTTCCCCTTTTGTGGCCATGGGAATGTTTCACTCACATGTGCTTACAAAGCCCCCCTGAAGCTGGGAAAATCCCCAAGGAAACACAAGAAAAACAAAAGCATGGCACCTAAGGGAAAAATCTTTAACTAGTAGAGACTGTTGTATTTGGTTTGAAAATGCAAGATAACATCACCCAAAAGATTCAGCACTGATGATGTTTTCCATGTGATCTTCGTCACACTTTTTTTATAAACACACACACAGGCCTAATTAGGCATTTCCCTAGCCGTGTTCCTCACTCCTGCTGGAAGTGAAATACTGACTGTTAGTGCATCACATAACAACCCAGATCCACACACACATCCCGGCCTTTTACCAACAGCATTTTACTGGCATATTTGCTCACTTTTTCCAAAATCACTCACCAACAACTAATGATCCTCTTACTTTCATATCCTTGCCCATTTTTAAGAAAAATGAAATCATTTTGACACTACTTTTTATTTTTCTGTAGTTAGGATCATAGAATCAGAAAGGTTGGAACAGGGCCCTAAGATCATTGAGTCCAACTGCTAACCCAGCACCACCATGGTCACCACTAAACCGTGTCCCCAAGTGCCACATCCATACCTTTTCTGAACAATTCCAGGGATGGTGATTCCACCAGTATCCTGGGCTGCCTGTTTCCATGTCTGACCACCCTTTTAGTGAAGGAATTTTTCCTAGTATCTAATCTAAACCTCTCCTGTCACAACTGGAGGCTGTTTTCTCTCATCCTGTCACTTGTTACCTGGGAGAAGAGACCGACCCCCAGAGCTTTTCCATACATCCATCTAACAGCTCAGCTTCCCAATCTTCTGGTTGAGAGTGACCTATATGCACCAAGTTATGTTTTTCCAAGAGAGGCAATCACAGAGCAGAAGCTTTCATAGGAGGCTTCAAGCATGAAAATCTTTCCTGAAGAGTGCTATAAAGGAGAGGTGGTCTTGGAAAAAAGATTAGACAGATTTGTTTTGATATCATACCTAGGAAAAACTGAAGTTGCATGGATCAATAAAGAAGTGATTTGCTTCTTTCTTAACCAAAAGGAAATTATATTACTTTTCAGGTATATCAAACTTTATCTGGTCTTATAACAGGTAATGCTAATCTGTCAGAAAACCCTTGAACTATGAAAAAACATGAAATAAACATTGCTTTCACTTCACTTTTTACTGTTTTAAGCCAGTCCTGTGGCATTTTAAAGCTGGTGTTTCTCTGTCTTGTGTATGAGGATCTTATGAAAACTTTTTCATCTCCTAAAAAACATCAGGCAGTTGTCACTCTCTAACTGGGACATGCTTAGAGATATCTGCCCCGGAGTTATTATGATTGGGCAAACTGTTGATTACTAATCTACTGCAAGCACACAAGCATTGTCTTGGAGGATTGCTCTGATGAATGAAACAATAGATTGAGCATTTGGATGAAAGGAGAAGGGACACAAATGTAGCTCACAGGAACTGCAGATGAGTTGTACTGGAAGCACACATGATGGCTGCAGGGTGTATTCTTCTATTATTGAGAGCACCATTTTTTCTGGAGAGTTGTTAGCTACATCTGAGGGCATAAAAGCAATTTGGATTTTAGAGAAAATATTATTTCTGATAGCTCTACATGTTGCTCCCTAAGCCTAACAGGAGGATTTTGAGTTAAATAAAGCTGTGCTAAGGAAGCGTGACATGGTTCAAATGGGAAAGGGTAACATCCAGCCTTGTAGCCATCTGCACAGGCTACAGAAAGGAGATGATGACAGAAGATGATTGGAGAAAACAGTAGGCTTTGTGAAATTACTGTACAGGGAACTTCAGCTGGACTTGGGGTTGCTCTGTAAATCATTGCTTTAATATAGCTTATTCTGTTTACCAAGTTAGGTTTCCTCTCAGGTTTCAGCCTCACATGAAGTATCTCAAATTTAACATTTACATGCAATTAAAGCTATGTCAGAAATACACCACACCAATGCAAACAGGTTTTAATGGAAGGCATTTGGTTACCTGTTTTAAGACTCTGATATCTTCTTGGTTTGCACTGCCTTTATAAGGTTATTTTGCAATCTTTTAAAATTTGATTTCCTATTTTATTTATGTAACAGTAGGCAGAAAAAAAATCTGTTATCAAAGCTTATAAAAGATCTAGATTTCACTGGAGAGGCCGGTGATGTGATCATTTACTGATTTCACTTGGGCTGCATGCATGTAACTAGAAGCAGAATTTGACAATCTGTCCCTCACAGTGAGAATGTGCAGACATACCAAATGTCATAAATGTTCCCAGCTGCAACTGAGACCCATACTTTTCTCATAGGGACAGCACATAGATTGGGAAGTTTGTCCTTAGTTCAGAGCTGGGTGGCCTAATTCCTTCTGTTTTCAGTTTCAGACCAAAATTAATGTGTACATCTGGGTTGTTCGTGCTGAGAAATTTTGGCTTATAGTGGAAAAGATTACAACAAGCCCAGTGTTAGTGGTATAGGAGGAGCTGACAGCCTTGTGTAGTCCCACTGAGTGATTGCTTGGCCTTTCTTAAGAAAAGAGACTTTCAGCAGGCAGCCTTGGCAGCAGAGAAGATGAGTAGATGACTCCAAGCCTGAGACATACTAGAAACGGGCAAAGTTGATGGCCATCTGGGAGGCAAAATTGTGCTGCGTTCGTGTAATGTCGCAAATTTGATCTTGCTTACAGTTATACTGCTTTATTCAACTCTTCAGAATTCAAGCAGATGAAGGATGAAGAGATTCAAAGAAATGTTTCTGGTATAGACTACCTTCTGCTTCCATGTCCTCTTAGCAGTGGTAATGTCAATTCATGGTCTTAATGACCACATCAAGTGTTTCCAGAGGAAATGCAAAATGCCCTTTCCTCAGCAGTACATTCGAGTTACTAATCAGGGGAAAATTCAAAGCTCCCATGTTGCCAGAGCTGTTACTTTCCCCCTGTTCAGTGAATTCCCTTTGCCCATCCAGTACTGTGGGTGACATTCCAGACTCCCCTTGAAGGAAGCAGCTTCAGTTTCAGCTACGGGATGGAGGGCCTGGAAGGTGACATGGAAGAAGGGCAAGAAAAGAGGTTATATGCATTGCTAGTTCACGTTTGGTGAGTACTGGTTTGGCATTAAGCTTATGTTTCTGCATACTTAGAGAATCTGTGAGATGTCTCCACTCCAAGCACCGTGGGTGGTTCAGGAACATGAACTGGCCTGTTCTGTCAAAACAAGGAATTCTGAATCTCTTTTGAAATGCAGAGACTGTTTAAAAAAAATTCAGTGTCTCTCCTGCTACAGAGGGGGGCACTGGGTCTGCTCCTGGCACCCAGCAGGAAACACCACCTTGGGTATTGTTTTATACTTTCTTTCTCAGCCAGCTTTAACTAGGAAGGCTTTCACCGTCCTTCACTTTCACAGATGACAGAAAACAAATCACTTCATATTGAATCTGAAATTTTAGCATTTTGGGGTCTAGAAAGCCATCTTGTCCCTAAAGATGATAATGTCTTGGGAATAAGCCAGTCCAGGATGGCAAAGAAGCAGCAGCTGCAGTCTGTGTCCATGGTCCAGGTACTGTACCTTCTGACACCTCTTGGTTTGAGCTCAGAAGCTGCCTGAAGAGGACGGAACTGTTTGCACAGCAAAGGCAGAGGCTGCACTGTCTTTCCCCCTACTCCGAGGACGTAGAATCATAGACAAGAATCATAGATGGTCTCCCACAACTCTTCGGGATGAATCCACATTATCCCCTATTGAGTTGGATTGCACAGTTTAGCCTCTGTCTCTGAACTGCAGAGATTACCAATGAAAACACGAGTTGTTGTGGAGGTCTGTTGATAAGATTTTGTTTACACACTAGGAGCAGTTTCTCGGAATCTTTAAATTAAATTAAATAACACATTAACTTTTGCGCCAGTATCTAAGCTCTAGTGCTAGTCAGCCGTCAGCTCTGACAGCAGTAAATCCAGCATAAATAGAAAATACCATTAACTTTGAGTAATTTACATAATAATTACATTACCCAGATGAATATTTCTTCCAAAAGGAGGTCACAGATGCATTCTGACTCTTTATTGTTTGCAGTAAATTGGGAAGCTCAGTCTGCACGCAATAATATTGGAAGAGTTTTGCAAAGCATTATTAAAAAGACACTAGTGTCAAAAGACTGTTCCATAAAAACACATGTACTAAAACCTTCAGCATTAATTGAATCATGCTTGTGTTTTGGCAGTGCTGGAAACCTGGCTCAGTCATCGCTCTGGTGATTCATTAGTGCTAATTAATGCTTTTTCCAGGCTAGTAACAAACTAAAGAGAGACTGTTTGTCTCTACTGATCATTCCACAGTTACAGTAATGGTTTGATTTATGTATCAGATGCTTAATGCTGCGTTTCATTCATTTTTTCAACAAGTTTCAAAAGGACTCAGGGTGCTTATGTGAAAGTTTAAGACAAGCAAACAAACAAAAGTGTTTCCTCTGAGTACTGCTAAGCAACAATGCCAGGTTTCCTGGGGCTTCCCATCCAACCTGCTCTGCCTCTTCTTCCCAAAGACCCGAACAATGCCAGCATTCTCCCGGCAGGACCTTCAGCATCCTCCCAGTGGAACCTTCCCACTCCCTTCCCTGTCCGCAAGAGGCTCGGCAGAGCTCCTGGACACAGGCTGGGCTGGCCAGCTGGCCGTGGCCTCCCCACAGGGACCTGCCTGTCACCTCAGTGGAGCCACCAGCCTCGCTTGCTCATCCCGGTTCCACTGCCAGCTTTCCCAGAAACCCCTCACTGCCTCATACAGGCGGTTCAACTCGAGGGCAGGACTGCATCTTCAGACCTACACCGAGGACCTGAATTTCAATATTATTCTGCTCTCAGATCTACAGGGAAGGTTTTGCTCCAATATTTCGCTCTCTCTACAGGCACCAAACTGTGTGTGCCAGCAGTAGCATAAAAAGTGTAAATGCTGCAAAAATATGTTGCCATTTCCTCTCACTCTGCTGCCCAGTTTAGAAATTTGGCTGGAGGCATTCCCTGCAGTTTGGAATTTTCTTTTAATATCGTTTTTCTGTAGCTGTTTTCTTTTACATTTTTTAAACATTTTTAGTTCACAGGAAATGTTTTAGAAGGGGAGTCTGGAAAGAGAAGCACTTTACTTCCCCACAGATCAAGAGAAGGGTTCTGACCAGTTGAAACCAGTTCCAGCTGGTTCTGACCGGTTCAAACAGGTTCCAGTCAGTTCTGACCAGTTCAAACCAGATCCAATCGGTCTGAGCTGGTTCCAGCCAGTTCCAGCCAGTTCAGACCGATTCCGACTGGTTCAGACAAGTTCAAACTGGTTGAAACCAGTTCCGACCGGTTCTGAGTGGTTCAAACTGGTTCCAAGTGTTTGTGACCGATTAAAGCCAGTTCCACCTGGTGATGACCAGTTGCAACCAGATGAAGCTGGTTAAAACCGTTTCCTACTGGTTCAAACCAGTTCAGAACTGGTTTGAACCAGTCAGAATTGGTCCGAACTGGTTTTAACCAGCTTGATCTTGTATCAGCTGGTCAGCACTGGTCGGCACCGGTCTGAACCGATCGGAATCAGCCTCAGCCCTATCCCCAAGAAGGTGATGGGGAGAATCCCCCCAGGAACCATTCCCAAACACCCCAAGGGCGGAATGAGTTTGAGTCACCAACACTGACATGTGTGTGGGGAATCACACCCAGCCCCCCACAGCGTCGGAGCATGAGGGCAGAGCAGTCGATGGCCTCACCTTGGCAAGGCTTCCAACACCGTGTTCATCACAGACACATCAGTAAGGCACAGACTGCACAAACGGACAGTGTGGAAACCTGAGGACCCAGCAAGGTATTCAGCTGGAGGTTGGGCACAGGTTGTGCACCCAGGGGTTGCTATCAGCTCCAAGTTTGACGTCCTAGGAACACCAACAAAAGCAAAGGGAAAGTCCTGCACCTGGGGAGGAACAACCCCGGAGGTGCCTTCTAACCTCAGTTTGGTTTTGTGATTCCGTGTTATTTGATTCCAGCCGGAATATAAAACACCTGCTCACTGCATCATTATGGGGCAAAAAATTTCCAGGGATTACTGCTATAGGAGGCCTTGTGTTTTTATAATTTTAGAGCAATAACATACAGTTGGGTTTTTTTACAACTTGACACATTTTAAAACAAGACAATAAACTAATTTATTTTTCACTGCAAGTGCACTGTAATCTTAGCATTTTACCAGCTGTCATTATGCATTCACTTTAGAGAAATTATTTAAACTAAATTTAGAATGATCCCATTAGTCTGCCTATCTGAGCTGGTTCTTGAACTGATGATGAATTAGAGGGCCCTCTATATGAGGAAGTGTCACATTTTGGAAACAACATAAATCTACATACCAAAGGCTGAGATCACGAAGCAGTCCCTGACATATTCTCAGAAATGTTGCTATCAAACCTGCTAATCATGAAAAATGCTGTTTCCAATAATTATGTATTTGTTTCTATAGAAGTCCTTTGATTTCAGCTGGCTGTAATTTTTCTGACTCTCCAATCACCCTTCAATTTTATATGCTTTAATTACACATAAATCAATGCCTTTGCAGTGTTGCAAAAAAGGGTTTGAGAGCAGATTTTGGTGCAGAACTCTCCTAAATTGTGCTTTCCCGTGCAGTGCTAAGCAGCTGCCACACCTCACTGTAAAAGCTTTCTGTTGGGTGTATGGGACCTTGGTACGTGGGACTACAACCAAGTTCTGAAGACAAATATGCATACATTTATGTGGTCACTGAAGTTATTCCAGTAGTATTTATATTACTGAAACTCAGATCAGAACCATTAACTTCCACACAGTAACTTTTACATGTTTGCTCACGGCTTTCAAGGAGATTTGAAAAATGTCCAGTTGCAATACAGCCTCTAGGAACTGCATTTGTGTGGTATTGCTCTTTGGAGCTTCAGTTAAACGCAGCAAAAAGGGAGGATGCAAACCCTGACCACTTGCTTTGTGAGTGTGTAAATATGTCACAAGCACCACAATACCCTCCCGAGTGGATGTCCAAGAACTGCAACTTGAATATGAGGACATTGCAGGGTTAAGAAAAGGGAACATATTCACTGTACAAACATTAGGAAACTGATAGCTCAGCATGTACATTCTCATGCCAACTTCAAGGTTGGTCTAAAAGCTCAAAGTCTGTAACTGTTTTTATTTTCAAAATAGCATGCAGAACTAGAAAACTGAGCTTAAGCTAGATTATTGTTCATAGTCATAAATCTAAAGATGATTTTCACAACAACAAAAAAATTATTGGCATATATTTAGACCATGCATGACCTTGCTGAATCAACTTGGCATTCTCAAGAACAACAAAATAAAACCAGATGACAGATTCTTGTTTTCAGACTCCACAGATGCATCTCACAGCATGTGAAGAAGAATAATTGCAGTGGGGATGAGGCAACTCATCGCATTCCCCATGGGCTTTAGGTGACATTTGCCTCGGGTTTTAAACATAGCTGAAATCCTTCAGGTAAGTCCTGAATGGGGCCTTCAGCACAGATAATGAGCTGCATTAAAAATCCATGGCAGAACAGACTGTCTAACTTGTAAATAAAATGTCCTCAGACAAGAAAATCTCCTGAGGAGGTACATGTAATAAAGATAATTTTCTGAGCTTTTCTGGAATTGCTACAGCATGAACCCCTCAGAGAAACTTTTGCAATAAAAGATTTTCATGTGGTCTTCCCACCATGTACATTGGGGAGATACATGGGAAAACTTAGTCCCAGCTCTGTGTGCCTCTCATTCTTCTGCATTTTTCTTTGGAGACAAATAGGCAACAAAGCCGTGACAGAAGCATCTGAGGTTGGATATGGGAAAATGAATGCTGTTAGTTAGGAAGCAAAATTAGAGTTGCTATTGTTTTCCTGCACTTTCCACTAGAATTGTGTACAGACATGGAATGTAAAGTGGCTGTTCCCAACCCCAGAGCCTGCTCTGGCCATTTCTTTATCCACCAGAGAGATCT
The DNA here is from genome assembly GCA_013397975.1 of Machaerirhynchus nigripectus. Taxonomy (NCBI): domain Eukaryota; kingdom Metazoa; phylum Chordata; class Aves; order Passeriformes; family Dicruridae; genus Machaerirhynchus; species Machaerirhynchus nigripectus. The sequence goes on along the minus strand of VZRQ01001903.1, from coordinate 287,046 downwards.
TGAGTTACACGATAGAGTCACTGTGGACTTTTGGGAAAAGACTGGAGATGACCCCCTCGCTTTGCTGGATGTTAGATCATGCTTTGCTGCAGGAACCAGAGCAACTCGAACTACAGGCTCTGCAGCCTGGGAGGGCATCTGCAACACACTCCCTGCTTCCTTAATCCAAAATATTCATAACACCAATGAAAATGGTGGAAAACAGCACGTGGAAGCAACAATGTCACTTCCCTGGATTTGGTTCCTCCTAACTGGATTAGAAATTGTCCTGTGTCTGTGAATCTCTTGAGAGACTGTAACAATATAGATGCAAGAAGGAAGCTGGAAAAAGGAAAGAGGAGCAGTACCTTCTGAAAGATCAACCAACTGCTTTCACACACAGAGAACATTATTTCACAGTCCTGAATGTACTCACAACCCTTTGTTCCGTAATAGATGCTAACAATGCAAGCGTATTTGCAATCGAGTACCTGTCCCTCTCTAATTGCATCCTCTACCTATGCTGCCTGTAAAGTAAATGGCCCTTTTTCTTTTTTGCTTTTCATCCAGAGTGACATTTTTTCTTAACCAAAGCTCACACTTGACTAATGCTCCCCTGCCATCACTATCAGAAAACTGACATTTAGTCCAACCATGAAAAAGATGTTGGCTGCATTTCTCCTACCCTTACCATGTGTTTCCTTAATATCCCATGTTAATATGGTATATATGACTAGATACACTAAGAAGCAGAATTTTAATATTTCACTTCAACACACTGTATTCTGGGAGCTGACATTCTGGCACAACACAAGACAGGCTGTAGCTCAGCAAAAGAATCATTTGATTTGTGAACTTGTGTACAAGTTGTTAATTGAAAATCCTTGCTCACGTTGGTGGGCTGAGTTGAAGTGTGAATGTATGTTCCTGCCATTGCATGAGAGAGAGGTAGCAAGGAAGCCTGTTTGTAAGGTTTTGTAAGACTGAGCTCTGAGGGTTGAATGAAGACGATCCTTCATTTTTTTGGTAGGCAAAGGGACAGGTTCAGAAAACACAAGAGTTTTATGTAGTTTTATTTTATCCCAGGTGAAACACCAAAAAACGTTGCCCTGAGAGGTTGTGGATGCCCTAACCCCGGCAGTGTTTAAAGCCAGGTTGGATAAAGCCATGAGCAACCTGGTCTGATAGGAGGTGTCCCTGCCCAAGGCAAGGGGATTGGGACTAGGTGATCTTTAAGGTTCATTTTAACCCCTTAACATTCTATGATTCTACAGCTCTATGTGTTAAAACAATAACTTGCTTTTTGTTGAAACAAAACTTTCTGATGTTCCAAAGAACTTGGTTTTATTTTATTTCTACTTTTTTTTCTCTCTCTCTTTAGCACAGGAGAAGGAACACAGATCAAAGCTGAGGAAGATGATCTTGTTCTATTTTCAACGTGATCAGACTGGGTGTGTGGGAACACTTGGAACTCCCAGGACTCAGTTTTGTACAGATTGATTCTTACCAGTAACTCTGCTGGGTTTTCTCCAGGAATTTGTGCTGCTTTTACACAGCCTCAGTGCTGTTCCTCCAAAATAATGATTTCTGATTCACACTGGAGGCTGTGCGAGACGAACTGGCCTCCCATTTCCAGTGTGGTTGTACCAGGGTACTTTTGATTCATGGGTGTGAGATAACCTAGGTCAGCTGCACATGTGAGCTCTTGGGTGGTTTTCCCAATTAAAACCATGCTACTAGCTCCCAACATTTTTTCCTTCACAAATTGATAGCTGAAAAATGCACACAACTCTGGCTGACAGAAGTTACTGAGGAATGAGGATTATTTGAAACATCATAAAAGGGAAAAAAATGAACTCTACAGTTAAAGCTCTGCTTTCTGCTTGATTTCTTGTTGATTCCTATTGATATAATGATTCCCCAGATAAAATGCAAAGCAACTGGCCCCATCTTCTAAAGTATGGCCACCTATGTGTGGCCCATGTGATTGGACTCCACACATGCAAACAGTACTGACAGCACTATGTCACTATGCATTTATTTACCCACATTATGAGGTATGCCTCTCTCACTTTAAATTCAAATTTACTCTCATCCCTATAAACCAGATGGTATCTTATTAATAGGAGGAGCTGTGGGGTCACAGAACTTTTGGCAATACACACTTAAGATGTGAGCCCAGCCTACTTTGGAGATCAAAGGACAAGCAGAGTCTGAACATCTTCAGAGCCTGGTGAACAGACTTCCTATTCTTTCCAAAAATGAATCTCACATGAGGTCAGATTCACACTGCAGCAACTGACAGGTCCATTTGCATCACAGAGGTAAAAGAAAAACAGCGAGGAAAAAGATGTGTCTCTGCAGCTTTCTGACACAACTGCTGGTTTTGATTATATTTTGGGGCTTACTCTCAGCTTTCCACTGAAAGCTTGGTGTATAATATGGCACGGATTAAAGCTCTGTCAGCTTCCTGATAACATGGGAATCCTATACATGCAAAATCAGGACTTTCAGTTTGTCCCCTTAAAGTGCCACTAAAAAAGCTGAAATTGCCCCAACAAGCTTTGTCTTGGAAAATCCTCTACTAAAGGAGAATTTCCAAGGATTATAGTGATTCTACATTCAGATCCTCCCACCACTACCACTACTTCCATATTCAAGGTAAGCTTGTGCTGGAGGGCAGTGAGCAGCAGTGGTGGCATAGCAAAATGAGCAGTGCTCCATTAATCCTCCAGCTGGTACAACCACAGTGACTGTACATCACCTCACCAAGCCTGGCCACCTAAATTTTAGGCATACATTCTAAATTAGTCATTCCCCCTCTGGCCTACACGGTCCAGTTGATTCCATACAAAGTTCTGTAGGGATTCCTACCTCTCTCCACTGACTCCAGACAGACTTTAAATGAGCATTGCTGAACTCAGACGAGACAGACCCCGCTGTGCTAAGGACCATGATTCACTGGTGTGATTCAGAGCAGCCCTTCAGATATTTCAGGGAGAAGAGCTGTCAGAGCTTTACACAAGTGCGTTTCTCACACCGCCCTGAATCAGTGCAGTGACACCGGATGAGTCTGACCCCTCTTATCCGGCAGCATCCAGCATTCAGAGTGCCTGCCCACTCGCCCACCAACAAAGTGAGAGATCATACCCACACAACATCAGTGATTTCACTTGCTGAAGATCCTATCCAGCCTCTGTTGCTTAATCTCAAAGAAGGCATGATAAATATAACCAAATAAATCCCATCTGTAATGAATTACAACTGCAACATCAACTGAAGCTCTGCCTAAACACCAGTCTTCTTGTTACACTAAGGTATTAAAAACTCAGCACAAAGGGTTACAAATGAAATTTCTGTAATGCTTTAAATCCTTCCATTCAGTCTCTAAAACTGTAGCTTTCCCCATGTATTCCTTGAATAATATTTTAAAATATATTTTAGTGCCAGCACATGATAAATCCTTCTAAAGGATCTCTAACTCATGACAAGATCATTCACTCCATTCTTTTTTCATGTTATTAACATAAAATTGATTAATTCAAACTGTATTTATTTTCTCTTTTCCTCCCCTTTGTGTTTTCTTCTTACTGTGTCTTTTTTCCTGAGTCAAATTAACACAGCATTTTTGTTAAGGCTGTTTGAAAAAAGCGATCTGTTTTTCTCCCTCCCTCTTTCTTTCCTTGTCAGTCCAAATGAATTTTAATTTCTATCTTTGGGAAATGAAGGCTGTTGCTAAGCAGTTTAGAACTGATTCTTTGAAGGATTTCAAGTACCAAAAACATCTTTAGAACCAAGGCAGCCACCCATGGGCTTTAGAATTCAGGTGTGACATTCAACAAAGCACTACTTTTTCTGTTGTTTTGGAGTTTTCTTTGTTTCAATCACTTCTTTTCTCCTTATGTTATCTGTGTGCTCTGAAAAATGTCTGCAGACCTCTGTATTATGGTGTACAAGGAAAGTCTGCAAGTTTTCCAAAAATACTGTGTTCAAAACACAAGAGAATTTAATTTGATCTGTACCAGAAACTTCAGTGATGTAGGAACCTTCTATTTTCTTGGACTGCAGGTCAGTAATAATTAATTATCAGATTTAGCTTTGACTTCTGGTAGTTTTGACTGATCAGCCTCATTCTTAGATGGGACAAACGTCCAGCTCTGGCTTCATGGTGGCAGCTGAGTCTACATTAGTGGGCTTAGTCTACATGACTAAGAGATTCGAGAGTCGCAGAACTCTTTCTAGCACAGGTATTTCTTGGGTTAGTTACACAGGACTCTGAAAAGTATAGCATAGCATTTAGGTGACTAAATTAAAAAAAAAAAAAGTCCTGAAAATTATACTTTATTTGAGGACCATCAGGACCCAGGAAAGCTTGTGAGTGTTTTTGCTTAATAGTTCTGTGGAATTATTCCTAGATGGTGACCTATAACAGGACTGTACCATTGTCCACAATGGTTCACTTTCCATCCCCTTGTTACTTGTTCCCACTATCATATCCCAGGGGAAAATCTTTCTCTGCAATGTTTCTGAAGCCCTTTTTCAGCTGAGGAAAAGGAAATTTTTGGCGACGAGGCAGAAATGGATTTTTTAGCTATTATTTTAATTTCTTACTGCCTTGAGTGTGGAGGACAATTGAAAAGCTTGATTTGGATTTGCTGTCTTGCTTGTATGCCACATGTTCCCTCCTCCTGCCCAGGCCCAGAGCCCTGTGATGGGCCCTTCCCAGGGAGGACCAGCTCACCTCCTGGAAGGCTCCTTGTTACAGTTCCCTGGGCTACTCTTGCCCTTGGGAAGGAGCCATGGATTTGCTGTAATACTAAACTAATTACAGCTGCCTCTCCAGAAGTCTGTATCTTCCATTTGGACAGCTACTTCAAGGTCCAACATCCAAAGTATGTGATCAACCTCTCTAAGCAGGGTGGGAAAACAACCACATCTCTGCTTCCTCTCCTCTGGCTGACCTGGAGGGGAGCACCCTTGGGGAAAGCCAGGGAGGACAGACTTGAGAACAAAGAACTGAACTACTAAAAACTGTATTTTCCTGATCATGATGACAATGACAGATATTGAGCTCAGGAACTCACAGCCAGATTACTTGTGGGAGCCCTGTTACCCAGGCCTGAAAGTGAGATCATGCACATGATGACCACCAAGGACAGTAGTCAGGCTCTGTGCAGAATATGGAAGACCAAGAGAGGAGCAGATGGTATGTAGTTCAAATGATTTCCATGAATAGAGATTTTAGTGGGGGACAAGCCAGAAAAGCCTGACTTAGTGATTTTACAGTCTAGTAAGGTACTATTAGCATTACCTTGGCAAATGAGGATTGATTTGCTTGTGTATGATACAGTATCAAACACCGACTTAAAAGCTGGTGCAAAGTCATGTAACTATAGCTCAAGCCCCTTTTTAAAAGTTGCTTGGTAAGTCATTTAAAATCAGTGTAAGAGGTCACTGGAAAAGATTGACACAGCTTCCATAGAAAATGAAAGTACCTGCTTATAGTTACGCATTCATGCAAACAGTGTATCATAAATAAATATCACCATTCTGTACTTAACATCACAATGGAAGTGAAGTAAGGCAAACCCCAATGTATAAAATCTTTATTGAATCTCAGGAGGAAGAAAACAGCAACTTTTTCATTGAAATGTCCATTGCTCTGTGCTGTCAACACTGGTCCTCCGATGCAGAACAGTCTTCCTAATTGTGCACAGGAGAGGAATATAGTATTATAGAAAACATTTGGTAACTTGAGTCAACCTGGTTTCCTCTATACAAGTTTTAACTGTTTACTGATAGTTGTCATGCTGTTCTTGAAATGCTGTTTACTTTTCATTTCTCATTAGGGAGGTTAAAATGAACTCCACTTTCTGTGCTTCAGCATGAAGATTTCGTCATCCTCTTCTGCCATCACCTTTGTCTGAGAAGTGACTGATAGGACTTCTGCCTTCCATCTCCTGCTTTTCTCAGTTCTCTTCCCAGCCAGTCACTAGAAAATGATGCAAGGAGAAGGGGACAAGGACCCAGCCACTTCTTAAATCCGTTCTGCTCTCTGATGGGAGATGATTTGTTTCACTGCATGAGTATTGGGGCACAGCTTGAGGTTCCCTGAAATAAACAATTTTTCCTTCTAATTTAAGACCCAGTAAAAGAGCACTTGCTGCCCCCAGCACAGAGGTTTCCCTAAGGCACAGCAGAAAAGCTAAGCAAGGAGAGAGGATGACCTTCTGTGGTCCCCTCCCTCTTGCACAACCCTGTATGACAGCTGGGGTAATGAATTTCTCAGAAAACCTTTAAAAAACACAGAGCGAGAGAGGGGACTGTGCAAGTATTGTAAGCTTTAAAACTGGTTTCTGGGCAGGAAACAGCAGGCATGAGTAAGAGTGAAGAGTTCAATATAGGGAGAGGTAGTAAATCATATGCTCAAAGAGTGTGACATACATCTGAGTGATCTTGTGGAGTGTCAGGGTTGTACTTCATAACTGGTTTTAGAGATAACACAGTGACTGAGGGTGGGAAGGAAAAAAAATAATAGGAACCCCTGACTGGGAGGGCAGAAAGGGATAGGAGACAGCAGGGGAGGATAAACCTCTCACTTGGTAAGTGACAAAGGCATTTTAATGCAGTAAACAAAAGTGAAAAGAAAGTATTTTCCTTTGCTCTCCTCAAAAAATGATGGGTCTGATTCTCAGCTCTAATAATGATTACAGCTCCAGAATAAAACCACAAGGGCTGAACAGATGTTGTTTAAAACAATTTAATTCTAGACAGAAATTAAATTCCCACCAACTTTTGTGAAAATACAAAGTGCTGAACAAATGACATTCTGACTGGAATTTTTCCTCCCAGTAGAAAGGAAGAAGCTTACAAGTCAATACAGTCCTCTAAGACACCTATTTTTTACATAAATTTCATGAACATAGGGTGAATTGAGTTGGAAGGGACCCTCAAGGACTGCCACATTAACTCCTGGACCTGCACAGGACAACTCCAACAATCACACCCTGTGCCCGAGAGCATCGTCCAAACACTTCCTTAACTCTGTCAGGCTGCCTGGTGCTGTCACCACTTGCCTGGGGAGCCCTTTCCAGGGCCCAACCACCCTCTGGGGGAGGAAACTTTTCCTAATGCACAACCTAAACCTCCCCTGACACAACTTCAGGCCATTCCCTCAGGTCTTGCCAGTGGTCACCACAGAGAAGAGAGTGTAAAAAGTGTTTCCAGGGTCAACAGGAAGCTCTGAAAATGCCATACCAGCATGTTATGACCTTATTAGAATAAAAGCTGTTAAAATCATATTTTCAAACCTAATATTCATATTTCCTGGTACAGCAAAAACTGTAAAGAACATCGTTAAAATTTTTTGAAGTAAAATTATACATTAAAAAGCATAATTACATATTCATTCACCTAATAGACAGATTTCACATCCAGAATTTTAAAAAAAGGAGTTTTGAATTATAAAAAAATCTACGATTTTATATTTCCATCTGACTACACAATTTTATTGCTTGGTAAAAACAGCCAAACACCTCATACCTCACTGGAGGCTCTTTTAACAGTTCTCTTCTGGCTGAACAGCAGCGATGCATCAAAACTCATGAAACATTGAAATATTGCAATTAATTTCTGAAAACTGACTTTTCTTGTTTGTTTTAGGAGCACAGTTTCACCTGAGGAGGGTGCAGCTTCTTTGTCTCCCGCTGTTTTGATGCTCTCGGTGTTTTAGGAAATACCATTTACCTGGTAGACTAATGTAGATGCAACTCTGTTGTGCTTAGTATTCTTTTTTAGTCGTGAAACACAAGGTTCCCGCCTCAAGCTTTTACATCACAGAGAGAGGAATTATCACTTACATTTTTTATATCAATGTTTCACCCCAGACCCTAAAGCGAAAAGAATTAAAATGAGTCTCCTTTCTTACTTGTTCTGTTTGAGATCTTTCGCTTAGTCCTCTAAAAGCCTTCCAGAGGTGTGTGCCCCGTGTTGTGTGTGGGAGAGGGGTTTCCAGATAGCTCATAGTTTGGGTTTATCATCTTCATTTATTTTCCCATAGTCGTAGTACTCCAATGTATTAAGGAAAAAATTTTCCTGCTGCCAGAAGGGAATTTTTTTCATCTTTTTCTTGCCATGGATACTTTCCTAGATGAGTTAATTTTCACCTACAGAACCTTTTGAGTCATCTAAATCAGAGGAGATGAGTCTTTTCCTTGCAAAAGCCTAAGCAGGCCTTTCACACACCTTTCACAGGCCACACATTAACACACAGATTAGTGTTATTTTATAAACTGTGAGGGCAAAAAAAAAACCTTCAATCCTATAAAATAAAGTCACAGGGTAATTCTGCCAGTAGGTTCTCAGATCTTCTACATATGACCTCCCTTTTATGGTGGACTCCCATATTTATGCGCGTCCTTGAAAAACAACTCCTGTATGCTTTATTAAAGGAAATATCACATACACAGCATGCCAGCTCTGGAAAAAGGAATGTCTTTGAAAGTAAGTTAAAAGTGTAGCTCATCTCCAACTAGATGCTCATTCAGGTAAAATAATACCTACTGAAGCAAGAGGACTACATGCATTTTCCTTTGCCAGCTTCTCTGTGCTGATGTATTCCTTAAGGAGAGTCTGGACAGCAGCACCCATGGACTTCTGGTCCCACAGTGGTGTATGTGCGTAGGATGAATAGGCAGTGTCTCCCACGGTCCACGCACCCTGGACACCCACCACTCACTGCTGAAGCACACTGTAGGTAAAATTCATACTGGCATTTCAAAGGAATCTCCAGAGGAGTTACTCACATTCGTGTTTTCTCCCAGTCCACACTAGAAAGAGTTTACAGGATTGGGTGCAGTTCCTCAAAGCTGTGTTCTGGACAGCCAACCTTTCCTGTCCCCCCACATCTCCTCTGTGAATTGGTGCTCTTCTCACTCACACACATAAAATTTTCTTTATATCAGAGAAATTCTCCCACACCACACGAAATGCCTTTGTTCTCCCTGCAGTGTTGCTTGCAAAGGATGGATTGGATCAACAGAAAGATCATGGCAGGCATGTGAAAACATACCTAAAACTTAACTTAAGCCTACATTCATTTATAGTAGAGCTCAAGGCTTTTCTGTTGTGGATTTCAGGACTTCACACTTGCTTGCATGCTGTCAGTTAATGAAACTATCACATGAATTTGTGAAAGGCCACACTTAACAGGTTGTGTCACTAGCTGGGGGTACCAAATGTTTTGGGTTTCCCAGAATATATCCTTCTCCTTCTGCCTGGAAATGTTCTCTGGGTAGTAAAAGATAATTTTTCCCATTTGTCTGGGTAAGTGAGCCCAGAGAAAAGGTAGCTCTCTGGCTGCCAGATGTACAGCAGCCCCAGGCGAGTGTATGTGCAGATCACCAGGTGGATGTATTGCTTCATGTAGTGAGTCAGATGGACCCCAAATGCACCGATTCTCTTGTGCACAGGGTCCGTGCCACTCCCCTGTTGGGAAACTGGGACAGAAATATTTGAGCCCTGTTTTGCCTTTGTTAGCTAAAAGTACTTGGGTTTACATTATATTGTAGTATAGAAGTGGCATCGTACCTGATTTTCTACACTGTCAGCATCCCTCTTCCACTTGAAAGTCTCAGGCTCATCACTCCTTCTTGTGTTTGAGCATTCTAGGCTGGTCTAAGGGTAAGTATTAGATTCAAAAGATCCCAACAATGGGAAAATCCCAGCCCATGTGTTGGGGGTAAAGGGGGCTCTGGTAGTGCTGCTGGGATGTCTCCGACAGTGCCACCTAATCAACTCCATCCACTTTTTGTCTGTCTGGACAGCCTGAAATTGCCGGGAACCAGGCCAGTGGCTGAAGCCCTGGAGGCTGAGGGGTGGAACAGCAGCATGACCTCTCTGCTGAATGAAAAGCATTTCAGATGTTGATCCACAGTGTGTGTGTCTATGGAGATGGAGCAGATCAGTGGAATTTGTGATTCCGGCTATCTATAAGGGTTGGCCTGTGCGTTTTACATATTGCCATAAACCCATTTAGCTTCTACCCCTAGTTTTGATCACAAACCCCCCAGGAAGTAATTGGCTAAGCATGTGGAAGCAGTGGCTCACAAGGCACATCAAAAGGAGACAAATGCAAAATGGGCACTAGAGCTGCCAAAAAGGAGGACTGAGATGTGATGTCAGATGCAGTTTTTTGTGCTTTACTGTGACCACAATTTCACCCAGCAGGGCAAAGGAAAGTGCCCGCTTGTCCTGCAACTGCTGTGACACACCAGTGGAACCTCCTCCTCCTGCCCTACACAGTTCAGCTGTGACCCCACTGCTTTGCACTTTTTCCAGTGAAAACCAGAAAGTGTTTCTTTTCTTTAAAGCAATAGAGGCACAGAATCTACCTGACTTTGTTATCAGATGATTTTCTTAAAGCTGTAAATCAGCCTCTCAAATTTTCTGTATGCACCAGGAGCTAAATGAGCTAACCTTCTGTCAAGCAGTGAATTCTGGGACATTTTTTCCACCTTTGCAAACATTAGTCTGTTTAAGTGAATCAAGTACTTAACATGGCATGATGAGGAGGAACCCTGGGGAAAAACTAGTGAGCTCATAGTCCAAAACTGATGCAGTCATAGTATTCAAAGAAAAAGAAAAAAAAAGCACTCAAATTTTCCACTATGATAAAACCAGAAGCAAGGGCTAGAATAAGCAGGTTTTGACATCCATTGTTCAGTGTCACTAGAGTGTTATTTTTTTCTATATAGCAGAACAGTGGTTAATTCATAGCTCTTGGGATTTTTTTTCAAGCATAAATCACTACAGCTTTTTTTTCACCCCCACTATATCAATAAGTGGTTTGTAAAAATCTGCAGGGAAAAATAAACCATACAAGCTGGCAAGTAGTTTTAGTGGCATTTAAAACAACTGTGGTAGTTATAAACAGTAAACAAAACATAGTAACCAATTTAAACACTAGAGATTGTTGTATCATAGGAGCATAAATCATTAACTTAATAATTTCAGCAGCAGTGACTCAAGTACAAAATTAAGCCAACAGTACCCCCTGTGGCAATAATGAAGTACTGTATTTCTTACAGAAAACTGACACAATCTGTGGTCACAGTTTGGAAATCCTCTGAATCTGATCCTTGGAAGAGAGACCTCCAAGTAGCTTTTGCATGAAGTACTTTTAGAAGGAGTTCTATTCCAGACATATTTTCATAAACACAATCCAGAGCCTGTGAGCAATGGAGATGAGGTTAGAGGTATTTAGGGAAGAGACGCGTGAACATAAATGTGATGGATGGGACTGCTGGGATTCAGTTCTGTGTTTTAGACAACTTTCCAGGCTATTTTTCTGAAGAACCAGTGTTATGAAGCAGGAGATTATAACCTAGAAGGGTCTGAAGATGCAGTGTTCACTCTGGCTAAACTCCTATTACGGTAGCGTTGACGGGTTCAGTTCCAAATATCCCAGCTGGCCCTTTACGAAACACTGAAGCATATCTGAAAGGAAACTACACTCTCCTCCCTTCAGCCAAATCCATGCTACATCTCTTCTGACTGCTTGGAAATTAAGCTCAGAGTGACTAGGCTTCTCTCTAGGCATTAGTCATGGGTCAAAAGTTAGGTGGTTGAATCTTAGCTTTAAATCTCCTTAATTTTCCAAGAAAATTGCAGAACTTCTAGGATACATGAATGCTGCTCAGCCAAAACTGGTTTTAATTTTCATCTTCAGATTTTGATACCTTTTCAAAGAGATGAGAAAATTCAAAAATTGCTGACAGAGTTTGTAGGGAATACAGTTCACTTTCAACTTCTTCCTTTTTTAATTTCTGTGCTATTAGTATTTCCAGTACAGCATTTTGGTGATAGGAACAAATCATATATTTCTGATTTTTAGATGATGCAATGGGGATGGGGAAAAAAATCATGTGATAATACCTCACTTCAGAACTGCCTTTTAAGGGTCTCAGAATTCCTGAGCGAATTCACGTAGAGTTCCAAACGTCTACATGCAGATTTCTATATATAATAATATACAGAAAATTAGTCTTTGGTCAAAGCTCAGGTAGTAAAAAGCAGGAAATATCACTGTTGAAAAAAATGGAAGAAAATTATAAGAGGCAAACACTGAAAATGGAAAAGACAAGACAATCAAATGTTATTACAGTAGCAATCAGACAGAAGCTCTAATCTCCTTCTGCAAGTTATTAACATATCCCAATTAAGTATTGTCTTCTTCTCCTTGTTTCAGTGTTATTTATGCAGCAGGAGCCTTTTAGAGCATGAAATAAGGCAACAAGTGATGTACAGTAAAGTTATAATCTAACTGTAAATTAAGAAATGAAAAATTGAATCAATAGTGAAGAGACACTTCTCACTTCCAGACATACAATAACAACTCTTGAGCAAATATGGGTCTTCTTCATAGAAATCACTCGGTCAAACCTCTCTTCCTCAGATGTCCTCTGTGAAACTGCAGGGTGGTGCTCTGTAATTTCAGCCTAGTCCCTTATTTAACACTAGATTTTTCTGCTATTATGTATGTGCCCTGTCATACATTTAATGCTCACAAGAAATATGAAGTTTTTATCCAAACCCTAGGGAAGACACAGCCTGAAAAGTAAGGGACCAATTGCAAAAGTTCCTGAATGAGAATCCAGACTATTGACTCAGGCCAACACATCATATATAACATATACATTAGCAAATAAAGGTGACAAAAGGAATTTGCAGAAACAACAGGCAACAGTGCTGTGTACTCCAGGACCTACCTCCAATTTCTAAGATTTAATCTCAGAAAACCAGTAAAATTAAGACATAATCATTATCTACAATACTTTTAACAGTATTACCTTATCCTCTTGCCTGAAAGTTGTGGAACAATTTGAGGTCTTCTTCCTTGGTGTATCAGAGAAGAGAAGATGCAGCGAAGTGCCTCTACTGCTGGTAAGTAATCTGAGTAACCAGTGGGGACTGAGTCAAACCTCAGCTATCCAAAAGCCTTCCTCCCAGGACAGCCTTCTGAGAATTAAAGTACAGAACAAGGAAAAGAGACAAGATTCAGGATGGGCACTGTGAAGCTCGAAAAAGAAATTTTTCTGTCAGGAAAAGCAGGCAATGGAAAAGCTGATCTCCCAAAACCACGGCAAAGCCATCACTTCTGCAGGTGATACAACTGCAGTGAGTCCATGCGCCTGAGGAGCCCATGGGTTCACTGTGATGGGCAAGTGCCAATGGCAAACAGGACCCAGGACTCTGCCAACAAGCCCAGGTGACTGCTAAGGACTGAGGAGTCATGAGGGGAAGGGGTACTTTGGTGTATTTTGGGTAGCTTTAAGATGGTGTCATTTACATACCAGTAACAGAACAGAATCCTTCATCCTCAATGATCCAGAGTCTCAGATCGCCTTCCAGTGATCACTCCGATTCATATCCATTTAATACTACTTACAGAGTAACCAGTAGCTGAACACATTACCAGTTATCACTAAATCTAAACTGTTTGTGAACTGTGGAAGTGAGATGTGCCAGACTTTGAAAAGAAGGAATCCAGTTAATACACAAATACCATTCCATCGTGTTTACCAATAACATGTACAAAAAATATATTTCTGATTGCTTAGGCTGAGACTTTTCCCTTTCAGATGTGCCTTAGTGTTTGCTTTATTTCTGAAGCTCCATTAGCCAAGAAGATCCTGACAATGGCCAACTATCATTGCTGTGTATCCAAACTGAGGATCAAAACCACATTGAGCCAAAAGCAGAAGGTTTAAGGATATTTCCCAGGTATAAAATGCTGCTATAGATCTTTGCACACAGAAGGATTGTGCATCACTCACTAGGAAAAATCCCATCACCAAGAAGATTCTTTGGAGAAGACTGAAAGCTAAACAGATAGCCTGGCCAATTACTCATCTCTAGCTACTAGTAAAATGCTGTTTAAGAGGAAGAGGTGGTTTATGGACCTTTGCACTTGGACAATATACCCTGGGCTGGGGTGAGTTTGAGATTACTGGAATCTCAAACTGGTTATCTAAAAAATCATAGATACTAACCAAGACTCCAACTGTGATCCCTTAGGGAGACTGGGAGAAATAAATAATGAAGAATTGGGTGCTCCACCTCAGGGCACACCTTAGCCTCCTGGAATAAGCGGGATTTCTTTCATCAGTGAAGACTTTCCATGTTTCACAGCAGAAACCAGATCATCTCCCAAAGCCACTGCTAGCTAGCACTGGGGTAGCCCATTATTTACTTATAGGCATGCAATAAAATAATGCTAAGAATTTTCTTGAGTTCACAGGTTTGTAAAGCATTGTAAATGAAAGACTTCCCTTCAAAATGTAGGCTAATGTGGATCACAGGAAAAAAAGGAGGCCTTCAGACCCTGGGTCTGGTTTAACATACATCCTTGCAAGAAAATAATTACGTTGTTAAGAGTGAGTCAAATGTCACTTACATTATGAATAGTGCATGTCTGTGTGATGAAGAAATCCTGACTACATATGAGTTCAGCCTCTTAAGTAAATTTTCAGGCAAACCTTCTAGAAGTTACTTAATATGTGTCAACAACCCTAACTATAAACAAAATTAAAGAGGGAAATTTGGTCCATGAAATACACCCTTTTAGGACCCAGAGATTATTAAATTGGCAAGTTAGGTCTATCATTAATCTTTCTTGAATGAAAGTAGTCTATTTGTGTCCAAGCATACGTGATAATGTGGAATAATACAATAAGCAAAGCTGGGTTTCAGGCAACACTGTAAAGGTATGATAAAGGACACACTGCTGTTCTCCAGCTCCTCTCAAGAAACAATAAATGTTCTAAAAAGATTTATATTGGAAACATTGTGAGATATTTAGCAAAATGGAAAGCTAAATGAGATAAAATTACAATGTTGGTACGAGACAAGATGAAAAATATCTTCATTTATGCAGTTCCTTATAAATTCCCATAAATCATGTTAATTTACCTTTAGAAAATCACAAATGCCCTTGATATGCCACAGTACTTAGTCACTGTGTCAGTGTACAGACTGGGAAACAAGACACTGTTCTGTAAGCATCCTTCTGAAAGCACACTCACGTTTCTCCTCCAAATTTTTGTCCAGGATGACATCTCATTGCAAAGCAGTTGTCATGATCTTCCTGCTCCCCTTCATTTTCAAATGAGAGTGTAAATAAAACTTCACCTAAGGAAAAGTCTGCTTTGTGACAACTGCTGGAGAACTACTAGTAAGGACTCAATCTTGGTTCCCAAAAACATTGTTCTGATCACCTGGAAACACAGCTCACCATCAGAACAAGCTAAACCAAACCCAACTGCAGTTCATGTGCTCTCATTATTTTGATCACATGAACATGCTGTTGCATTACGGCCCTCTTTTATGCACACAATCACTTGTTTGGGTTGCTTTTACTTCAAGCATCTCACTAAAATTCGTACAACCCACATTCCTTCTCTCTATAATTGATATAATGTCTGCAGGAGACAAAGAATAGCTATTAATAAGCATGTATCCAATACTTAGTGTTAGCTTTTGATGCAGTTTTGAAATGAAATTTGAACTTAATATTTTTTTATGGCATCAGAAATGCCCAATACAAACAGAATGGAAAAACAAATCTAATGGTGTTAGAAGTAATAATTTTCTTGAGCACCACAATCCCTATGCTTTAACACTCAGCACTTCTAACTTGCTTCTGTGCTGAAACACTGAAATACTTCACAAATATATAATGTAATCATATATTAGCAACACTTGTCTATGTTCACAGTAGAATTTGGATTGATGTGGCAACCGGGAGGGCCCATCAAAGCCAGACCCCATACAAGGCACTATTCAAAGGAGACAGAAAAATGTAAGACAAGTTGCCGTAAGAGCACTAAGAGAATGGTGCAGCAAAGATAAAAGAAGCATTATGAGAATCTGATTTTAAGAAATCACTGAATGTCTACACTTAAAGAGGGGCAACCTATACCATCCTCTCCTACTCCAGCTTCATACTGGAGCCTAATGTCTATATAGGGGGATAGACCTTTTTTTGAGGCAACTGCTTTCTTTTAGGGGAAAAGCAGTGACTTCTGTATTCTAGTATATTAATTTTTTGTCTCTGACAAAATAAAGTATATTGATGATGCAAATGTTCTGTGGGCATTTATATTGTGAATCAGAATGGTAGAGCACACTTTGACACAGTCTAAGGAGAGACTATTGCCCTGCAGTCCTTTAAGAAACTAATCTTGAGCCTAAAGCCCTGATTATCTCTTGCATAACTTACCTGTTCCACAGAATTCTTCCATAACCTATGCTCTGCAATTGCCATCAGAAGTCATGTGCAATTAGAAAGTTACAATAGTTCTTTAGCTTCTGTTGTACTCTTCAGCCTTCTTTAATGTGAAAGCATCATGGTCTATCACCTTTCTAATATCTTAATATGGCTAATGGCTACTCCATCGCTGAAATGGTTATTTTATGTAATTGAGCAGAACTGACCTGGATCATGTTATACAGAACTCATGCAAACTTCCTCTTTGAGGTCACTTCCCAGTTCATATCCGGTCCAGACAGATCCTGACTGATATTTGAAAGCACAAGGACAACAGAGGGTGTGACACAGGATCTCCAAAGGACTGATAACTGAAATACTGCTCACAAATGTAACATTGGCTACAAGGTAGTTCTGTTACTTCAGGATCCCTGTTTCCATGGCTCATACCTGTCGCCCTGAGTTTTGCAGTCTTTCTATGTTTTCATTCTTGTAGTAGAATTTCCCAGGCACTTTACTGTAAGCATCAGGCATGTTTACCTACCAATATCTATTATTATCATTCTTTTTGTTAGGCGGAGAATTATGANACATACCCAGCTTGCTCAAACATGGGACACAGGGTTTATCAGTCATTCTAAAATGTGCATTCCTGCTATGTTCCTCTGCATCCAGTGGGGATGTCTAGAGTGGCTTGAGAACATCATCTGAATATCCCATTCTACAAAACATGGAATGATTTTGTAAGTATCATAACACAAATATAGTTTTGGTAATTATGCAACTCCATCTGGCTTTCTTCAGGGTGTGTTTGGAGTACTCTTTTTGTCCCTTACTCCATTCAAGAAAGACATTGACGAACTGGAGTGAATGCTATGGAGAGACACCATAGCCTGGAGCACAGAAGTAAAAGTAGAAACCAAGAGGGCTGGGAGAAAAAGAGTTTAAAATTGTAATTTAACTCCTGTCTGCCCCTTCTTGGGAAAGGCTGATCATAGAAGAGACAGAGCCAGAATCTTCTCAAGCCACACAGCCAAAGAAAAAAGAGGCAACACAGATCATAGGAAAAAAATTGTCCCTGAATATTAGGAAAATAAAAAATCACGGAGAAGGTAGTGCAGCACTGGAAGAGTCCACAGGTATAAAATTAGACACCTTCACTGTTGTGAGAGGAGCCTGGTCACAGTTCACCAGCAGATTCTGGTCTGCAGGGCCTGATTTTGTCAGAGGCAGTAAACATCAGCTCTTTCCACTGAAGTCTGTATTATATGTCAACCTTTATTACTTTGAGGAAATTAAAGGTAGGTCACTCAAGATTCAAGGACCAGATTCTTAAAACTCCTTTATGGAGGGTACTGGACATTGAAGACAATTGCAGACACATCCCTGTGTATAGGTACTCTAAAACTGTTCCTAAAAGCACCATGGAAAATCAGGCCCTCATTGTTTGATGAGTCTCTTTTGTTAGTTAGGTCAGATTTCTTTTGCTATCCCACAGTGCTATATGCGGTGCTGTGTTTATTTTCCAGGTCAAGTAGTTTCATGCACTGGAAACTTAACTTTGAAGAAATAATATGAGAGGAAAAAAAAGATAATCTTAAATCTACCAAGTTTAAAGGGAAGAGAAAAAAAGTTCAGTTCACATGATTAACTGTCATAAGCACAGTACATACCATCAGAGGTGCCAAAGCCTGACTTGAAAGGTTTTAAATGTTTCAAGCTGTGCAAGCATGCGTTTCTTCAAACAGGCAGAACTGATTATGATGATCACAGGCAAAACCCTAGTTAAACAGAGGATGTGCAATTTTTGTAAATCGTTATACAGCGATTACTAACTATTGAAATAAATGGCTTGCATGTTTATTAGCATTAGTGTCTTTTTTTCTTCCCTCTGTATCCCTATGAAGAATAGGGAATGTTGCAGGTGATGAAGACAATTTTCATCATCAATACAGGACCAGGCAACAAGTCTGGAAAAAATCAAACTTGACCAAGTAGTGTTATTTAGATTTCAAAAAGTTTAGTAAACTTTGGGATAGTTTCAAATAACTCTTTTCTAACAGTTAAGGTCAAAATTTCTTTTCAATCCTTTATTACCAAATATATATATATACATTCTGGTCATACCAAGAAGCTGAATGAAGATCTCTTCCTTAATGTGTCAGGAGCTGTACACACTCCTGTACATGCAACATTTTAGAAGAATGAATGGAAAGAAGCACAGAAATTATGAAATTAGGGATACGGTCATGTAATCCTTATTATATTTTACTATTCGTGTTCCTAACACTAAACAAAACCTCCCTCAGCTGAGCTAAATATTTTTTAAAAATATATTTTAAAAAACATATTTTTTAAGAACTTATTTAAACTGGCACAGCTGGTTGTTCGGATGCTCCTAAATCTTATTTAACATGCACAAGAGACTGAATTGACAAAAAGGTATGAAGCAAGATAAGAGTTTAAACAGAGCTTTTTAAGGGGTCAATTTTGTCAATTTGAAACTTAAGTTAAACTGGTATCGCTTTAAAACTGTAGAGGCACGTGTTATTCCAGACACGTTGTACCTTCAGGACAGATAAATGTTCCACATCCATAAACTCCATCTCCAGATAAATGCTCCATAAACACCATCTCCAAAGCACCATATTCACCAGTCAACAGCAGATCAGAGAGATGGAAGCATCTGGAGGCAGAAAAGGAAAACACCTGAAGATGGAATATCTCTTTACCTAGAAGATGATGGGAGTTTACATCTTCAGTTTAGGTGAAGGCTCGTTCTCCTCTTTGCTGGCAGTGTCCATCCCATTTCATTGCCAAACGAATCAGTAGTTCCCAGGAACAGGAAGTCTGCCTGAGCAGATCAGGTTGCAAACTGAATTGTAAAACATGTGCTTGGTGTGTTGTGCAAGTCAGAGACAAAAAATTTGGGAACAATATTCTGACCTTGAACCTACGAAAACAACGAAGGATCGATATATCTCGCTTTCCATAAAAAGACAAGTTTTTCTCCCCAGAGAATCTTGTTTTATTGTCTTGTGATTTGCTCTCCCAGCTGGAGATAACTGAAAGAGGACTGATTTTTAAAAAATGATAAGTACCTGCCTCTTTTAAATGCTGCAGCCAGATTACAACACAACACTAAGGTTGTGATTCATAGAACTGTGCCTTGTTAACCTGGTCCATGGATAAGTCCAATGAAATAAGGAGATGTTCAAACACTATACTCATTAAGACATGTTTAAAGCTTTCCTGGGAGAATTCCTGACCACTTAGTGTTAGAGCACCTTGAATAAGCTGGAGTTATTTGCTCCTTTTCCTTTTTTTGGAAAATGAGCAGTTTTTATTTGTTCAGGGTGACAAAACAACCTGAGTCCAATGCCTGGATCTTAGTCATAGTTTCTTCTATTTCATTATTTATTTCATAAAATAGGATCTGTAACCATCAACAAAAGATGGTCTGGATTTGTTTTTTCTTCATGTAGGAAGAGTATCTCATAATGAACTGATCCACCAGTTTGCCAGTATCTGACCTCCTCTTTATATACACATATACATCCCATCTATCTATACTCAGCTCTTTACCTGTACTCTGTACACAAATGTATCAACTTCTGCATGTGTTATTCAGAATAAAAAATATACAAGCTATGTTATACTGAAGTTGTCATTCCACAGTATCCTCAGATTTGTAATGGAAAAAGCCAGATCCAAAGGGAAATCTAAGAGGCTGATTAATACCAGACAAAGAATAAATAAGATTGGAAACAGAGTGGATGCTTGAAAATCTTACTTGCTTCTACCTAGGGTCACTAATTTAATTTTCTCCTACCGTCCATGTGGTTTTTGTTTTTTTAATTTCCAGGAATTCCTGACTGTTTATTCTACAGTGAACCAATGGTATGTTGTGGGAAACGTCTCAGTAGTATGTGTTCTCTGTTAAAACTTGCTGAGGAGCTGCATTGGTGTAACTGAACAAACACTAACTATCTCACTTTTAAAAAGGAGCATAATCTGCACATCAATTAAAGCCAAATTTCTGTTTAATGGTTAAGATACTGCTATGTGTCATCCTCCCAGTATTCATCAAAGAAGTGTTCCATAAGTGCCTTGAAATCTAATTGCCAGTGCTAAGAAAAAAAAATCTTCAAATAGATTTGTGGAGGCAGATGGCTTGTTTATATACAATTTTAATAAGAACAGTGTTTTTCTAATAAAATGGTGTGTGATTTATCCAACATGTACAGCACAACCAAGGCAAACAAGGAGTGGGCTATATGTGCACACATCACCGGGTTCGGGTTACGCTAAGTGCTGCGCTGCCTGCCCGAGGCCTGGCCAGCACTGCCCTCCCTCCCATCCCAACACCTCCACTGGATGAGAAAGGGAGCTGGGGGTTCAGCCTCACACCTGATAAGACGATGGCCACCCTGTTCAGTTTTGCCCTCGCCATATCCCTCCTGCTTCTAACAAAATCAGAATGTTAAATATAGATGAAGTCACGCAAGAAGTACCAGAGGCGCTGCCAGTTGGTAGATGTCTGTCCCTGATCTAGGTCCAACCTCACTTGTCCTTCCTTGCCTCCTCCCATTGCTAATATTCCTCACAGATGTTTTCTTATCATGCTACTGAGTGGTTATTTTTCAAGTGGCTTCTCAGAGCAGATGTTCTACAGGCACGTGCTGTTTAGCCTTCTCTTGACGTTATTTCTCTTATAAAAGAAGTGTTACTGCCACATTGCCTTAAAAAAAAAAAAAAGAAAAATAAACCCCAGAACTTCAAATAAAGAAACAAACCATTGGGGTTTTTAAACACCTGCTGATAATCTGAAAATATTCCAAGAGAACCCTGGATGCTGCAGTTATTACTGTACATTTCACAAAGTAGCTCTTTCAAAATGTCTCCTGCTCAGAAACCTCTAGTCCTTATCCAATTGCAGGACAACTCATTTAACACATAGCAGTAAAGGTTACATGAGAAACAAAATGTAGCACATGTATGTTTAAACATACACTATTTCACAACTATATTTTGTTTATTTTTTTCAACAATAACAACAGCAAACAACAACAAAATAAACTATGCATCATTTGGTTTTATGACAGCAGGCAAATCCACCCACACTCAGTGAATATTATCGCTGCTCCTTCCATCAAGTTCCTATACCAGGGCATCTTCTCTATTTACTTGGTCCTAGCATCTTTCTATCCCCCTTTTTGTAATGTGTTTCCTTCCCACTACTATTGCAGGTACATTTAGTTGCTGCAGTTTTGCTCAGGTTTTCAAAGGGTTTTTGGAAGTGCTGCATTTACAACCAGCTAGATCTCAGGTCAACACTTCCAAATTAGCAAGGAACAACTCATTGCAGAGAAGTACTGCTGGAGGCTGATTTTCAAAGAGAAATGTGCAGCACAGCAGTCATGTGGAAATAAAGCTACATTGGAGACATTATCTGGGTGGAGAAAATAAACAAATATTATACGAGTTTGGGAACTACAACCAGTGGCCAGATTTCCTCCAGTGAGTATAAAACTGGAATTGCTCCATGATTTAGAACTTGGTTTCACAGGAGCTGTGCCAGTTCAAACCAGCTGAAGAGCTAGCCCACATCCCACAGCTCTTGGCTTTGACCGAACTGCACATCCCACCCACTACACGCCCTTGATGTGGAAGCATGGCCTTGAAGAATGAGCACAAGAGCAGAAAATCTTTATTCGAGCCACCTCATGCCCCTGCTCCAGTTGGCCTTTCTATACAATCAGTTCATTAAACAATACTGCAAGTGCCTGATTCATCCTCTTTTATGCCAGTGAAATTCTTGGATCCAAAACAGCATAAAACTGGAGCCATGCAGAGCTCAATTAAGCCCAAGGATTTTGAAAGGGTTGATCAGCTAAAGTTTTTACAGTTCCTGTTAATATTAAGCACCAAATGTATTTATCTTGCATAGACTTTTTTGACTTCCAGAAATTTGGGGCGTGGAGCTGTGGGATAGTGGCAGTGTGAGAGCAACAGGTAATTCAGGGAATGGGTTTTGAGACAGTCTATCCACCAGGCAGCCTTCTGTAGCTCTCTGACTTCTGCTCTTAAAAGGCAGCTTCAGTTCTGCTCTCATCTGTTTAGGAAAAACAAATCCAATGTTTTCTGTTTACAGTTTCTCCCGCCTTAGCTCAACATCACTCCTTTCTCACCGTCCTACATACCACCAAAACATCTGGGGTGGTGGCCCGTGCCAGAACTCACACCAAGTTGTTCAATTAGTCAGATATCCCCAGGGACTGGACAAATGCCTTGTATCAGATGTCTCTCCATCCCACTAATAGTTCCTGCTACATGAAAAAAACAGTGCAGTGGTTCATTAAAAAAAAAAAAAATCCACCCCAAAACACAACAGTGGGATATAAGCAGTTTGGAAGCTGAGGTGAGGAAAGAAAGGAAAAAAAAAAAGGTTAAATATAGTTGCCTGTGTGCATGCATGTGCATATTTACTCACACACCATATCACATTTTTTCCAAACATGTATGATGGCTGGGAAATTTCAAGGTTGCACACAAAATATTACCAGAAAGTGTAAGAGAAATAAAGTAGTTGCCTTTGAAAAGAGTGGAAAGTACTTTTGTTTGGGGTTCTACAAACTGTGGGAAAGCTACTAGGAGAAAAGTGGGAAATGTTTAAGCAACTGTTGGAAAGAGTGCAGTTGAAATTCTTCCCACTTCAATCTAAACAGGGAAAAGTGCAACATAGGCCATTGTGGTTAGGTAAGGAATGAAATGCAAAGAGTTTTACAAGCAGAAAGCTGAAAGCTTTTAAAAAAGATAAACAAATCTGGTGCAGAGGATTTGGAGGCACTGTATGTAAAAATAAGCAGAAGTAAGTTAAAGGATCAAATTAAAGGAGCAAATGGAATTACTGAATGCTAAACTACATAAATATTTCAACTGACAACAACGAGCTCTTTAGACATACTCACATTAAAGAAAAAGGAAAATATAATAGTGGTCTCCTAAAAATGCACAAAAAATGAGAAACAGGGACAAAGGAAATGGTCTAATATAGAGGAAGAAAGGAAAAAACAAGAATTATATTACTGTTCCTGATTCAGAGCCCAGTCCTACAGGAATTGAAATGCAACTCTTTACTCTTTTATGGGCAGATATTCATCTGCACCAGGTAGATGACAAGACAGAAAAGGCAGGACAAAGCACACCCGTTTCTCCACCTTTTCTCCCAGTTGCGACTATGGGTCTGGCTCAGGCTCCTATGCTTGTACGAGAAGGCATGAAACTCCTACAAATTTCACCTGGCCACAGTGATCCTAAAAGTGCCTTTGTGGTATTTGTGAATCATGGGACTCACTCTTTTCTGATCACTTGCAAAATTCAGCCCAACTTGATGCCAGATAGCAGGGCACTCACTATAAAGCCATTACAACATGATTTAAAAAACCGTACTCCAGAGAAATCCCAAGGCAGGTCAGGAACACTTAGGTAATCCCTACTTATTTTGTTTACACTTTGTGTCCATGAAAGGAAAAAATGAACGTAAGCATTAAGAAAATAATTAAATATCAGTGTAACATAACAGGCTGTGAATAGCTATGAATGACAGTCAGTGACATAGAATTTTTGGACCTGGAAAACTTTCTTCTTTTATATGACTCTCTTCTGTCATATGGACGTTCAAAGCAAAGCACTTCTGCAGAGGATTTACAGAGAGAGTGAGCTCTGAAGGCAATTGCCCCTGCTTTGTATCAATATATAATTGTGCTCTTTGATGGAGACAGACCCTGCACTAAAGTGGATAAACCAGGATTTTTCCTTCAAGCTTTCTCTCCCCATCTGGCTCTACACCTGTTGTGTGTTAAGTATATTTTCAGTGAAGACAAAAAACATTTAGGATGACCTAATAGATGTATACAAAATAATGAAGGAAGTGATAATGATGCATATAGTAAAACATCCTCCCATCCAAGAAGCCCAACAGCCACGAAATGTGGCAGAAGCATTCTAAACATAAACACAAAATCCAGTAAGAACCTAGTTCACAAAGATAAACAAACACCTGGAATAAATGGTGGCACCGGACAGTAAAAACAAATTGTAACAGCGTTCTAAATATTTTTTTATTGTAAATAAAAATATAAACCACTGAAAAGCAGGAACGAGATAAATATAACCAGAAAATGAAAATACTTGGACACATCCATAAGCAGGCTGAATATGTAATAAAAGAAACTGTTCATTATTATTAGTTATTGTTACTTTGTTCATTCTTCTGATACAAAAAGTATATGAAGCCAAAGCCAGATGCTTACAGTGGAATTAAGTACATCCACGCTTACAAGGTCTGCAGGAACAAGTCCTGATTTCTCACTACGAACTATCATTGTTGAAGATGTTGGCACTGACATACTACACCTGACCACTCAGGAAGGATGATAACCTTTCAGAAATAAGACCACTGTTGTCAAGAATATTTCCTGATTTGAAAAAACTGCCTGACCTCTCAAAACTGAGTTGCACTATTTAAAGTTAGCTCTGAACTCCAAATCCAAACCCTTAAAGGAATGCTTCTGTCCCTAGTTTTGAAACTTAGCCCCTTCTCTGAGCCTGGTTCTCAATTCCTTTATTGGAGCCACACTGATTTACACTTGCTGAGTGTGTGGTTCTCTAAAGACGAGCTGAAAAAGCACGTGTACCCTGTGCCCAATATACAAACATTTTGACACAGCCTTTGAAAAGAGTGTTAAATCCTTAATATCACTAAAAATATGGAAGTATATTTGATTTTTTTCTTCAACACCTCTACGCTCTCTCAGTTCTCCTAAGTTCTACCCTGAGGCACAGCACTCACATGTTCAGATTCTGCCCAAACATGCTGGATGGCAGCCCTCTGTTTACACACAGGACAATCCTCGGCCCAAGCTTTTCTTCCCAGTCTTCAGAAGATGTTTTCCTGTTGTTCTCAGCAGACTGTGTCTCGGGGCAAGGAGCAACAGGGTTTCATTAGGGCTTTGCTTGGAAGATGCTGATTACCGCCCACAGTGGATGTGGGGGTTTGGGCCGTGTTTTGGCCCGAGTGTGCTGCAGCTCTGGCCCCATGTCCAGCAGCCAAACCAGTAGAAGATGGTGACGGCTGTCACTCCCCACTGCCCTCTGCCAGCTTGGAAACCATCCACTGAGAAGCTGCATCTCATTTCTGCTGCTGGACAGTGCTGGGCCGCGTTCGCCCACAGCGATTAATTCAGTGAATTTGGCACGCAGAAAAGGAATCTCTCAAAATTGCATTATTCCAGTGAAAACACCTGGATACCCTTAGGAAACAAATACAACAACACTAGTATTGAGAAAAAAATAATCACTGGGAATTTTAAAAGGGGGAAATAACTTGGAGTCAGAGATTTCATGGATCAGAACCAGCTTGGTAAAACAGATCCCTTTGTAGGGTTCTCAAATGTTTTGGTACATGGTGACATGCAAACTGCAGGTTTCCTGTTCTGCTAAAATATTAGGGTGGGACTTCATTAACCAATTTTTAATATTACAAATGCTGATAGGTGTTTTCTATGCCCCTATGAAACAAAACCATATCAAAAATTATACTTGTATGCCTGATAAAGTAGATCAAAATCTACAATTCTGACTCACAGTCTATTATATTTCTTCCCCCTTCCTCCCCCATCTTCCTAACAAGAGAAGACAGCAGAGAATTTGAGCGTCACTCAGTTTTCTTGCTTTTCCCTTAATAAAACAGTCAAATTGAAAGCCTTAGTAAATCTACACGCCCATCTTCATGTATCAAAAGGCTGAAAGGTGCTGGCAAAACTTGGAAATCAGGGTGTCTAAAACAGTAACTCTCTTACATTATTATTAAAAAGGCTCTAATACTGAACACTTCAGCCGATTCAGACGCGTAATAATTTAATAATGGCCCAGATTTTCGGAGCCTTTCTAAACCCAAAGTTCAGAATTACAAAGGGTCATACAATGCAAGAATCAGCAGAAAACCTTTGCCAAACAGTCCCATTTAGTATTTCATATAGTTCCCATATGGAATGGCAGTGACCAGGGCAGAGAAGAAGAGAATTTCACTCCATAATCTATCCAATGGGACTTAAGTTGTTGTTTCAATTAAAAAGAATAACACACAATGATTGCGTGTACTCTGGGATCCCTACTCTGTATTATTATAACTCTCAGTTACCTACTGGAGGACAATAAAATCTAATTTCAGCAATCTGAGCTAACTGAATGAGGGTGAGAGAGACAAGTGCTTCCAGTACTTTTTTTGGTGGAAATGTCTCACAGCCCATTCTATTAAAAAAAAAAATTACATTTAAATCTTTACTTTCTGTATTCAGTCAGTAGAGTGAAGTTCACACATGATCTCGTGGAACAAAAGTAAGCAAAAGTGATGATGTGAGAAAGGTATTTTTTTCCATGTTCCACTGCTGTGAAATTCTATCTTCTCAAGCTCACTGCCTAAAATATCAATTTAAATGAGATATAGCAGGACATTTCATTCTCATTCTGCAGCTTTTACCTGGTTTGTAATATCCTTTCAGTACTTAAAACTCCTTATTTACTTCTCTGAAGTATTTTTTCAACTCAACTGTTTCATGAGAAGAGCATCGTCTTCACACCGAAGGTCTCTAGACCACTTCTCCACGCATAAACCAATTACCACCAACCACCTATGATAAAATTTCAGAGTTCAAAACCTACAGCGTTTCTTTAAGTGAAGTACAAGAAAAACTTGCACTTACAGTCACTGTGTTATGTGTACATAATGTGTGTACAAAATACACCAGAACCTGAGTTGCACCAGTCTTGCCTACACAATTGTTCCAATGTGTATAGATGTTAAATGCTTGCACCACCTTATGGGCCTCAGGAATTTTTCATTCCTTGTATTTGAATAGCGAAACACGTGATATAAAAGCCACATGATGATTAGTAACCAAAACTAAACTGAAATCCTTACACATTCAAACCAACGTCTGAGCAATTGCAAATCAGTATTTGCTTGTGCAAGATATTACTGCAATATTTTGGATGAGACTCCTCACCACAGAATTCTGATTTTATTCATTACTAGAAAAGACCATGACAAAAATTTCTTACTTGATCCCGTACTGAACTTTTGCTGAGCTTAAAATGTTGTAGCAGCCACATCTGCTTCCACAGTATTTCTAATAAATAGATGCACTCATGTGAAAAAAACGTCACCCCAAGTTCATCTTGGTCCTCTTCATAAAAAAAAGGCTTATTTTTTCTTCCTGACCTTTTTCCTAGAAAAGACAGATAGATTGTGTGCAGAGTTTATTACGAGATCGATCAAGATAATTGAGGTATAATTTTCTCAGCTATTTCTGTCATCATTTTTAAAGGCAGAGATGATTATGTTTCTCTTTCACCCATCTGGGAAAGCACACTGTGTTCTCATGTAATTTGAATGTTTCAGCAAGGATGTGAGACCATCTTTTTGGATGTAGCTAATAGATCTGCCATTAGGCCATCCTCCCTTGAGACTTAATTTTTCCTATTAATAATTGTCAACACTATCTCTTTTTCAGAAAAGAAACAACCACACCTAAGTCTTCTCTTCCTGTCTGGCACAACACCAGCCAATATGAAGTTCAAAACATGGCTACAGTTCTGAGGCTCCTTAAAGATTCACTTGCTCCTTATGAGAATCTTCATAGACAATCCCTTTTCTACAATGCCCTTCTTTCTTTTTAAGAATGATTGTTGAGCATCTATGTGATAAGAAGCATGCTCTTTTTATAAAGTCACCTCAAAATTAAAGTGCAAGGCTCGTATTTTTGCTGGAGTGACCATGCACAAATCCTCTTCTCATTTATGCCAATCTTCCAGTGCCATAATTTATGTGAATTAGTTTTAATCGCATCTAACCTTTCAGAGAACAAGATCCTGTCTGTCTGCTATGTTAGTTTTCACTCAATCATTTTTTTTTCCCTGTGTGACATTCCATTTCTGGTAACTGTGATATCAGTTACCCCAAGAAACGTTCCTGTTGTGAAATACATTTTTTTGTATCCAATATTAGATAGTTTTTCAGATCTGCAATGATAAAACACTATTTCATTGTGATCTCTTCTATCTCCTTCAACAACCAGGATTCTTCCCTGTATTTCTACAGATATTTTCCATCAGTCACCTCCAGTCATTAATGCTCGAAAAGTTAAGACTTCAAGTCAGGGTTTTGCTTCTGTTTACCTGCAAGGTAAAACCAAGACATTAAATAGGTTATGGCATGCGTGAGTGTGTATTATTGTGTATGTAGTTTGTATTAGTGGCTTGAACCCTCACTTTGCTATTTTCCTAGAACTGGCAGTGATAAAATCTTCTTACTGGATTTAAACCCAGTGATTTTCAACTGTGTTCATGACATAAAAATATATAAATAAAAATATTCAGTGTGCACCTCTTATCTAAGCATCTGTGTCCACATTAAACATTCTTGTTTATGTATATATTTATATACAGAATCTTTGATGTACCTTGTACACCAAATCCAGTCATTGTATAAACAGAGCTGCTTGCTCTGCATTTGACTTAGATTAATAATATTAATCAATTTATATTGTTCCATCTTACACTTTCACAAGTTTTTTTTTCCTCTACTACCAAAAATAAGGCATCTGAGTTGAACTCTTTCGTTTAAATAGTTATGAAAGAATCAAATAAAACTAAATAGTAAGCTTTGAAAATTCGGATCCTAATGGTGGATTTAGTCAAGCAGGACTTTATTCAGGACTATCAAAATTTCTTTGAATATGAGACACAAATTATTCACTATCTGTCTGGGATGTTCAAAGAACTTTAACATTTTACCCAAGAGTTTGCCTGCACTGACTGGCAGCAAAATAAATATGATGGGTGGTCTGTTTCAGGCACCTGTCCAAGCCCAATCACATTACATTTTCATAGTATCAACATTTGAAAACACTATAGCTGTTGCATCAACAAAAATGCATGGGAATATCTCCAAAGCAGATGGCAACTAGCACATCACAAAAACATGCAGATTCCTGAGCCAATTTGTACAGCAAAAAAGCATCTACTACAGACCAAAGGGAAGAATAATTAGCATATTCAAACACTCCGAACTTCCCAACATCCCATGGTTTAGGCAAAGGAAAATGAAAAGTTATTGTTCTCACGTAATACTGGCTTTCATTTGGACAGGACCTACTTACAGCAGGATTTATTCAACTGAGTAATTCCCTTTGAATCTGAAAGAATACACAACTAATTTGAGAATATTGGCTAAATTTTGCATAACGGAAAACACAGAAATCCAAACAAGAACTTCTTAATGAGAACATTTCATTATTTCTGAGTCAGTTCTTATAAACCAGTGTGGTTCTAATGTCATTTATATATCAAATTTTATTTTAATTCACAGGTATTTAATACAGTCCACATTTCCAGACAACAGTGAGAAACCTGCACCCATATAACACAGAACACTTTGCACCAGATTTGTTCATATACTGCATGCCTAGGTCCCTTTGCAATTGTTTCTGAAAGCACGGATTATGTTATGCAAATATAACCTACAATGCTTCCCATTGTCTGAAAATCTAATTATTTAATTTTCTACATAATTCTCTCTGTGTTAATTGACTTAGAATGGAGTCATCCAGTTATTCAGAGGTGGCTGATTTTGCAGATTTCACAGGTGTGAGAATTCCCTCAGATAAATAATGGAAAATCTGCCCTACAGCTAGATGTGTTTAGAGCTGATCCAACACCCTGTGGATAACCTTTCCACGGTGACCTGTTCATATTTTTCATACTCCAATTCCATAGTTCCTCTACTGCAGGAAACAAAACAAATCCTTGTTATTGCTAGCTTGATGGTGCTGATTTGAAAAACGTAGGTACATTTCAGATACGACAGAACTGGCTCTTAACCATTTTGTGGCCACTCAGCCACCAAACTCCAGCCAAGAGAGTTTACAGATCCAAACTGGGACCCAATTAGACTTCTGAGTGACATAATTTTCAGTGGCCTGCTAATAATGCTATGCCCATGACCTGGAATCCAACAATACAAAACCAAAGCAGAAACTTAGGATGTGCTTAATCTCACCTAACTTGAAATGTCCAGATTTCAGAGGGATATAGCTGAGCTCATGACCATAGCTGAAACCAGGATCCTTTGCAGACCACAGAGAGGACTCACTGCCTCTACTGACTACAGAAAAGGGACAATGTTACAGAAAAAGATACATCCTTAAATCGAACTAAACAAAATAGTAAGGAACAGCCACAGATTTTATCCTCAGCACACTGAAAAAACTGTACATCCAGAACTTCTTATCAGAGGTCACAGAACTATTTTTTTGGGACATATTTCATTTTACAAAATTAAATAAAACATAATAAATGTATATATCATAGTCATTCTGCACACTGTTTTTATATTTAAGCATAAAATCATCTATAGGAAAAATGTATTGATGCATAGTGCATGCCCTTCTGCCACCTCGGGTCTGTGATGAAAAATACTCACCACAGTATTTTACTTAGAGGCACCATAAACACTACCCTAAAAACCTGGAGTACAATATTGCACTTTGCATCCTACCTTAATATTATATACATACTTATCTATAACCAAGCTGCACACTGTTTTGGACGAACTTGGTGCAGTGACACTAAAGTAATTTAAAACTTAGCGCATTCAATTTACAGAAATGGGGTCTCCGCTAATGCACTGTCTGAAAGTGGAACTGTATCTTTAGGACATCCTCTGACTTCCAGTCTTCCAAAGGTCTTGAATCTTTGAACAATGAGCTTGTCAAATAGTCACAACACTGTACTGGAAATGTGAAAAAAAAAATCAATTTTCCCAAATGAAATGCTATAAATTTAGGCCAATATAAACCTGTCAGAATTATCCCTCTGTAAGTTTCACCCCGGGGTGTGGTGCTGCACAGCTGAGGAGCTGAGCTAATAAGTGTTGAAAAAAAAGGAAAATGCTGCTTTATGGCATCATGTAAATTGGCACAAAAAATTGCTTGCACCCAATCTTGACAAATTACAGCCAAAATGTGGAAGCCATACAAAGTCCCACAGGCATGAAAGCAAGAAGAAAGCAACAAACAGTTGTCAGGGAGTTCTGTACTGTTAATATTGCATACTGTTTCCCGTGTTCATATAAATTTCTACATTTTACCTGCTCAGGCTCAGAAGAGGTAAATTAACCAAAACCAGTGTGAACACGGATACTTTCTACTTGCATAATAAAAAAGCACCTTCTGCCATTTCCATGTTCCAGTGGTATCACAAGACTGAGTCCAAAAGACTCTTTTGTTGCATTCAGCTTACCTTTGGGTCAACCAGAGAGTTACTCTAGACTGACAGTAATGTAACCAAAACCAGATTTTAGCATTAAGAAAGCAAATGTAGGTTTTGTTGTGACTGTATTAAGTCTTGCCAATATATTTATATGAGCAAAGCTCTCTTTCAGACTTCCAATTTATA
This sequence comes from Machaerirhynchus nigripectus, assembly GCA_013397975.1. Taxonomy (NCBI): domain Eukaryota; kingdom Metazoa; phylum Chordata; class Aves; order Passeriformes; family Dicruridae; genus Machaerirhynchus; species Machaerirhynchus nigripectus. The sequence goes on along the minus strand of VZRQ01001903.1, from coordinate 255,281 downwards.
CTGGCAAAAGCACTCCACATTGGCACAAGATGCTTCAGTTGGATAGACTGTGTTTCTACGGAGAAAATGAGAGAGCTTGCTAGCACAGCTATGTTATTTGAGCGTGTGGCATGTTCCATATGCTCAATTCACGTACACATGAAAGAAGAAAGGGGCAGCACAACTCTGGGCATGCTCATTTACAAACATCAGTGCAGAAACCTCAATAGCATGTTCCCTATTAATTTAAAGCCTTTCTATGTTGTAAATCAGAACCTTAAAAATTGAATGAAAATTGTTTGTTTTAAAACAGCAATCCTGGGAGTATTTTCATGCATGTCTGGATTTTAAGGTTCCGGTTTTCACAGCTTTTTTCTCCATTTATAGTGCCTCTGTCCTTTTAAAGCAACAAGAACCTGAGATTCAGTAACATATATGCAAGAACACTGGTCCTCGAGAGAAATACCAAACCACAACAAAATCATGCAACCAACTTGCCACATAAACAGATTATATTGATGACGGATCTTTCATTCCCAATGGAGCCAAACCCTTCCAGAGCACTTGAATCTTCTGCAGATCTCCCATGCTCAGGTGAGTTCACTACCCAGGAAGAGAATGTTTGAAATACTGTCTGATATATAAAGCAACTGCTAGCAACTGTCAAACCCATGTAAAACCAATCACACCAACATATAAATAAAAAGCAGACACCACTAGTCCACATATTAATAGAAAGCAGCTTCATTATTTGCTGGGAATACTGTTAGTGTGATTTTGGTAAGCCCTGAGCATGTTTGTGAAATTCCTTGGGGAGTTCTGTGTTGAGGAACATCCCTCCAGGCTACAGCAGGCTGAACAAGACGGGCCAAGGAGCTTGCCTGGAAGATGCCTGCAAGTGAAGCAGCTGAGTGGACATCCAAATGACTAGAAATAGTTTCTGCTGCAAAGAACAAGCCAAAGAAACACACAGGCACCAGAAACATAGCCAAGCCTGGATTTGTTTTGGCAGCTTGTTGGATAGGTGCAGGCTCAGATTCCTGAGGAAGGGAACTGCCTCCTGTTGTCCCTGGGACAGAACCTTCATTTGTTTTTAAACAAATTGGATGGCATGCAGTAAATATCTGGCTCCTGCTAGCGAAATTGTCTCACACGACCCTGAACACTGATTGTCTCTACGGCCAAAAAGAACATGATCTGTTTATTACTTGTTTACCTTGTTCTGGTAACTAGAAACATTGGGTCAAGATCCCATGTTGCCAGACAGTATTCATGTTTGCTTTTCTCTTGCAGACTGTTTCCCTTCCCCAACTCCACACTAAATCATACCTATGATGGACAGTTATTGATGTAGCCTAGCCAGTTTTTTCTACTAAGGAACAGGAGAATGCAGCCCCAAAACATACTTCTGACTGGGCAGAAAACAGCTTTTCAAAATCTACATATTTTTGAAAGTTGATCATTTGCAAAAGACTCAACTGTTCAACTAAAAAGTATGAATGGAAATACATTTTTTGTTTGGCTTGGTGAGTGTATGACTAGCTTTGCATGATAAATGGACCATCAGGTTGTGTGCCTGAACAGCAATTTCTGTGGCACTTCCTACCTCTACTGTGGCAGTTCTGCAGACAGCTCTTGACAAGAACTTTTTAGAATAAATGGTGCCAAGATGTATACCGAAAGCAGAAACATAAAAATATTAATTCCATGTCAAAGTACTGCCATTGAGTTCCAATATATGAAACCACGTGCAAATTAGAGGACAGTTTCTTGTTTTTATCAGACCACAGTGACTGGCATGAAGGTCTATAAAATAGACCCTTGAGCCCTGGAAGAAGGGTAGGAGAGGGAAGAAAGGTACAAAAGAGTTAAATTCAGCTTTTAATTTTAAAGCTCAATAATGAAGAAATCAAGTATAGAATACCTTCACTCAATTATGCCATCTTCTGATATGGTGATGATGGTAATGCCACGATACTGAGAAAGAAATAAAGGGGGAATGTAGAAAGTTTGAAATAGTTGATATTTTTATTTCCACACCAAAATCCCTGCTTCTGTCAAAATCACCTAGATATATAATAATTACACAGTAATATAATCATAGTAATCATATAATAATATAATCAATTAGAAAACAGACATAGTTCTTTTTAATCACCAGTTAAACATCTGTGGATTATTTCACCTACAAAAAAATCCAACAGTAACTGTACAATACCTGAAAACTATTTTTCAATGTCAGGTGCAGGAGCCCTAGCTCTACATATACAGCTGCAGCAGTGTTTCTGGATGTTATATATGTACATATGCTGAACATAAAATTACTCTGCAGCATACCGCTTTCAGCTAAAGTCAATTTTAAAGTGCAAAGCCATTTTAAATGAGAAAAAGTATAAAAATGCTTGCAAGTAAATTAAAGTCTTCTGTTTTTTTCTGAGTAGTCAGTGTGAGAGAACAGAACCCAATCAGCGAGCACGTTGAGCAAGGGACTATCCCAAGGAACAAAACAAAGCTCACACTTAACATTTACTTTCTTTGGAAAACTTAAATATGGCCACATATTTACATTTCATTATTTATTTCACATTTAAGTCAAAATGCAATCTACTTATTTCATTCAAGACCAGAAAAAAAAAAAAAAAAAAGAGAAGCAATTGCAACAGAATATGTTTTTAAGGGTGTGGGATCACATTTTATTAATGCTGTGAAATGTAATAAATTTCTTTTGGAGATGTTACATGTCAGCAGTGAAAGACTTGTAAAACACCATAAGCATTAGAACTTAAGCATATGTTAGTTTAACAAAATTTGCAAGGTATTTCCATACTGCCTATAATTTTCTGCAGTTATTAGCATACCATTAATTCATTCAGAAGACTGCTTTCAGTTAGTAAGGCTAGGTTTTTGGAGCAGCCATGATTTCCATGGGTTACATCTCTCTGCTTCCTACGCTTTACAGCTTTGGCCCAGGAAAACAGTTATAACCCTTTTCTAGTTCATACTCCAGGCATGTTTCATCCTTCCCCTCCTTTAGATAGAAGGCAAAACCAGCAGGGAAGGCGACTCTTACTCCTCTAACAACAGAAAACTCCCAGAAACAGTAGAATTATTTACTGGCCAAGTCTGACAACTTGATTCAGACCCATTACAGTACGAAGGGTTTTCTGCTGTGGGGTTGGTCGTGGTTTTTTAAATTTAATAAAATTTCATTAATCATTAAATGTCATTTAATATCATTAATATTCAATATAATTAATACACTTCAAAAACAGCCCAAGAAAACACTGTCCTTGGGTATAAATAAAAGTTATTACAGTAAATTTGTTGTCAAATTGTAACATAGCGCTTTTCAATTTATGTTTGTTCAGAGCTCCTATTCTCTCACAAGTTTCTGTGTAGCTGTCTATTTTGTCCTTTTTTAAAAAAATATTAGTCTTTACCCTAAAGCCAGCCCTGTAGTCCTCTCCGTTCAGGGGAAGATAAAGTTAGCTCTTTGTTTGTTTTCTGACAGAAAAAAAGGGTAAATCTTAAGCCTTGACTGTTTCTCTTTAAAAAAAACCCCAAAAAAACAACACACAAAATCCTCCAAACTTTGAGTACTATTTTTGCATGGTGTGATACTTTATTCTTTGTTTTGTTCCTGGCATCAAGCTTTATTTGTTGGCGCAAAGAAATCTTGTACCTCCAAGCTTGTAACTCAGAGGCAGGGAATGACAATTCATAGGCTTTAAAAAAACTTGATCGTGGTTTGTTGCCATAACTGTGCAGAAGAGTTTGTCCAAAGCCACACATCATTGATGTACCTCTGTTTAGTAACTCTTCACATATAATAACCCTCAAAAAATGATACTGCTCATGAAAGATGGTAAGATAAATTAAATGAGAGATTATGTCCTATAATAATAACAACTAAATTTTCCCTCTAAGCTAATAAAAAAAAAAAAACCTTAATGGCTCAAATACCACAATTATTTTCGTATTCTGAAAGTCAAAGGAAAAGAAAGGTTTGCCTTAGCCACTAAATACCGTCAATACTGACTTGTTCATTTTGGCACTACATTGCTGAGATTTTGTCTTCTTCAGTTGGGCAACTGGCACTATAGACAATTTAGATATACCTTTCATCCCTTCCTGCCATGCAATTTATTCCTTACCCCAACTGTCAGACTTTTTTCCTTCTCTTTACAGCTTGGACTCACTGCAGAACTCTTTCAGCTATATTAAAAATACAGCTGCATACATTCTAAGGGGCAAAATAACATGCTGTTTGTTAGTCTGCATTTAACCAGTGCCCTAAGATTTCACGGCCTAAATAAATAGGAATAGAGTAGTCAGGACAGTAATTCAAACAGAAATAAAAGCACAGCATGCTCCTCATACTACACACACACTGATGTTTCATCTACTTAACCCACAGGCCATTCTGAAGGTAATAACGTGCTACCTCAAGAGGCTAGGGTTTCATTACATTTTTAAGAACTAACAGGTGCACCCCTATGGCTTGCCAAAACGAGTTGTGGTGAACTGCAAAACTAATCCGTTCACTCGCTGCTCGCCCCGGGTCCCGCTGCACCTGGCCAGCGAAACGGCAACAGCGCAGTTTATGGCCGCCCATCCTTGTCCCACTGTCGCAGACCTCAAAGCGCTAAGGCAGGTGGCTAATCTGCACAGCACTAGCGGAAAAAAGAAAAAAAAATTATGACCTTGAACGTGTATAAGTTACCTAAAAGTGCAAAAGTAAGCGCCTACTCCTTATTCCCTTACGGCAGTTCAGCAGAAACTAGCAAGAGCATCAGAATAGTTGTGCTTGGACGTGGGTTAAGGTCGGACAAGCTCTCAAATGTCTGCGGGACCTTTTTCATGGTGCTCCTTGCAGGCCCTTCGTTTCCTGAAGTGCCTCGAAGGAGCCACCAGTGCCACGCACCTCCCCTCGGCTCTCCCGCAGCCGGGCCTTGCCCGTGAAGGGCTGCTCCCGGCGAGGTGCAGCGCGACGCCTCCCCGCACACGTGTGACAACACCAAAGGGGCGGATCGGCCCCAGCTACAGGCCACTGCTAAATACGGCGTCTCCAGGGAGTCCGCGCTGGTTGTAAACAAGCTTTGCTACCCGAGCTCAGCGTTAAGAGTGAGAACTTTTCCAGCTCGGTGCCAGGAGAGCTGGGGGTGCCTCAGCAGAGGCGCGGGGGGCGGAGACAGGGAACCGGCAGGGCCGGAACCGGCAGGGCCGGAACCGGCAGGGCCGGAACCGGCAGGGCCGGAACCGGCAGGGCCGGAACCGGCAGGGCCGGAACCGGCAGGGCCGGAACCGGCAGGGCCGGAACCGGCAGGGCCGGAACCGGCAGGGCCGGAACCGGCAGGGCCGGAACCGGCAGGGCCGGAACCGGCAGGGCCGGAACCGGCAGGGCCGGAACCGGCAGGGCCGGAACCGGCAGGGCCGGAACCGGCAGGGCCGGAACCGGCAGGGCCGGAACCGGCAGGGCCGGAACCGGCAGGGCCGGAACCGGCAGGGCCGGAACCGGCAGGGCCGGAACCGGCAGGGCCGGAACCGGCAGGGCCGGAACCGGCAGGGCCGGAACCGGCAGGGCCGGAACCGGCAGGGCCGGAACCGGCAGGGCCGGAACCGGCAGGGCCGGAACCGGCAGGGCCGGAACCGGCAGGGCCGGAACCGGCAGGGCCGGAACCGGCAGGGCCGGAACCGGCAGGGCCGGAACCGGCAGGGCCGGAACCGGCAGGGCCGGAACCGGCAGGGCCGGAACCGGCAGGGCCGGAACCGGCAGGGCCGGAACCGGCAGGGCCGGAACCGGCAGGGCCGGAACCGGCAGGGCCGGAACCGGCAGGGCCGGAACCGGCAGGGCCGGAACCGGCAGGGCCGGAACCGGCAGGGCCGGAACCGGCAGGGCCGGCCCGGAGGAGGAGGAGGACAGTGCTGGGTATGGCGGCGCCCGCAGCGCTGCAGCGGAGCGTGGTGTCCCCCGCGGGCAGGCACACCGCCTCGCTCATCTTCCTGCACGGCTCAGGTGCCTGCTTTCCCTCCCTTCTCTCCCCGCTGCCCGTGGGGACCGGGCGCTCCGGGAAGCGGGCAGGGTCGGCCCTCCGGTGCTGCGGGAGGGGGGCGGCGGGACGGGGTGGCCGCGGCAGCTGCCAGGCCTGGGGAACGGCTTTGAGGTGCCCCTGTCCCCGCGGCTCTGCCCCTCCCGGGCCCGCAAGGTGG
>VZRQ01001903.1:134004-249076 GCA_013397975.1 Machaerirhynchus nigripectus | reverse complement strand
GGACCCGCAAGGTGTAGGCGGCGGTGGGCGGCAGAGCCGTGGGCGGGTGCCCGGAGAGGGTCCCACAGGGGCGGCGCCGGCTCACACCAGCGCGGCTTCCGTGAGAACACTCGCGTTCCAGGAGATCACAGAACGTGCTCAGTTGGAAGGGACACATCAGGATCATCACAGTCCAGCTCTGGGCCCTGCACAGGACACCCCGGGAGTCACACCGTGTGCCTGAGAGCATTGTCCAAACACTTGAACTCTGTCAGGCTTGATGCTGTGACCACTGCCCTGGGAGCCTGTTACAGAGCCCAACCACCCTCTGGGTGGAAAAACCTTTTCCTGACACCCGACCTTACACTTCATACCGTTTCCCTCTCAGAGGGTAGCTACATGCAAAGGATCATTTTCACAGTTAAAGTGGCTCTTGCTGTTTTAGGATCGGCATGAGAGTATTGTTGCCACCTTTTAAAAGCCAGTGTGACTTGACAGACTTCTGACTGTTCAGAAGGGCCCTGTCCCTGTCCAGACTGGCTTCATGGCCACACTCTGCAGGGGGAACTTACCTACATCAGTGACTGGGCTGAGGGCAGGAACGGAGCGTGTGTTTTGTTGGTTTTTTAACCTTAAACATTAAATAACCATAAACATTATTTCTAACGAGCTAAATAACAACAACAAAGTCCACATGACATTAAAAAAAAAAAAAAAAGAAAAAATCCCCCCAGTAATCTTAGGTCTTTATTAGATCAAGGCATTGGGAATCAATACTATAGAGCTGTCCATGTGCATATGGCAACATGCTCAACACTTTCCCTGTCTTTTGCTTACTTTTGCTTTTAGCTGATGCTTCTGTTTAGTTTAACAAAGATGTGTGTCCTTAATAAATTAGTTTCATTTTTATAATCTAGTTTAATTTTGCTTTTTAAAAATTCTGTGAGTAAAAGAATGAAATTGAAAGAGTTTGTGTTCAGCTCTCTTGTTAATGCGAATGCTTTAATGCTTGAGGAAGTAATACTCTCTAATGTTGGAGGAGTAAGGGAAGATTATGGTTAGAGGTTGATTCCACATGTGGTTAAAGTACTCTACAATTTTTCTTTTTTTTTTTATGATTTTGTTCATAATGTTTGTAATGGGGTGGTTTTATTTGGTTTCTAAGAGTTCCACAGAATAGAATTTAAAACAGAAGTAGCCACAGTGCTGTTGCTGTGGGCTGGCACATTAAAAAGAGTTGTAAACCTGAGTTGTAAACCTTTGTACAGCACTTGTGATAGAAAGTGACAGTCAAATAGCATGAATCCATTTTGTTTATAATGCTTGCTCTAGACAAACTATAACAAGTGCAGAATGTAAATGCTCAATGATATAGAAAAATATTAGATAAATTCTTGTGTACTCTACATCCGATTTAGGTTGGGGTTCCGTTTGGTAGCTTAATGGACATAGCAAATATGTAATAGCTTTTCAGGCTGAGGATTACAACTTTGCATGTTGTAACAAGCACAGAATCATAGGCTGGAAAAGACCTTTTGGAACATTGAGTCCAACCATTAACCAAATGCTGCCAAGTCCACCACTAAGCCGTGTCCTTAAGTGCCACATCTACACATCTTTTAAATACCTCCAGGGACGGTGACTCAGTGACTTTCCTGGGCAGCCTGTTCCAGTGCTTGAAAACCTTTTCGGTGAATAAATTTTTCCTAATAACCAATCTACATGTTACATATTGTTAAATTTAAACTTTGCACAGAAAGAAAACTTGAAAATTCAAGCTATATTTGAAAGGAAAGAAATTCATATTTTACTTGAGAAGAAAAAGATAATATAGCTGCCATCAGTCTTTTTAAGTTTGTAAACTGACTCAAAGCAGAATCACCCATCATTTGCTTCTTTTTGTAGTGTTCAGAAGAACATACAATGCTAAAATTTCAGAAGAGCCTGAAAGACTTAACATGTCAGGAAGTTTTTTGATTTTTGTTTGATGTCACAGTCTCATCTCTTTCTCCCTCTCCTTCAAGTTCTGTTCTTAGGAAATCATACTACATTATCTGAGCATACATGTGCTCACATGTTTGAGTAGCATTTGGACCATGACAGTTCTTTACACACAGGTCATAGTTAAATTTTCTCTTACTGAGTTTTTTGTGACCTTTTCGTGGACAAGTTGTGTTCAACAACAGGGAGTGTTTCTGCAGATTTTTGCAACGTTTAAGAGGTGTAAATAAATATTAGAATAATGATTTGTCCTACAGCGTTAAGGAGTTTGTAAAGACCTATGTTCCAATTCTGTAATCATTCCAATAGTTGGTTGACTTACCTGAAGGTTCATTCTGTACAAGTATTTGCAAGGTCTGGACCTTGGCTTCCTAACTGGAGAAAAAGCTGTGTATAGGGGAAAAAAAGTTAGTTCAAGCCTCCCTAAGATACGTTGTTTATAAGTGAGGTGACAACAGCCTTGAGGAAACCCTTATACATCAAGAGTGTCTGTAAAGACTCAGGGGTGTATTTGGACTTCAGACCATACTACTTGCGTAAGCAAAGTGCTTGTGGGAGCATGTTCTGAAGCATCCAGTTAAGGAGGTAACTTTGATTTTACTGTTTAACTTAGCACAGGATAAGATTTGTGTCAGTTTTGCAACTTTGTTGTTTATTTGTCACATGGAGTGTTTAGGTCAGAGAACAGTTAGTTCTAGTTATGCTAATTGTGCTTAACAGGAAAAAAATTGCTGGGTTTGAATCCTTCTTGCCTTCTGTTTTAATTTTGAAGATACAGTAATTGTGTGTGTAAATGAAAACCACTGAATTTTGTTAGAGTCCTAAAGCAAGACCAGATTTTCTCCATTGGGGAATTACAATAATTTTAACAATGAAAGTCAAACCAAACAACTTGAGGTAAAGTAATAGAGAATATTAGCAATTTGAATTGATAATATGTGGGAGCCTCTACTTCAAGCAAGACTGAAGTCCTATGGCACGAGTGGCAGTAGTGAAATTCCAGTGCTGAGCCCCCACTAAATTTTTTAGGTTGAACATCCTTCCTACTGTAAACTATATTCCTTGATGTAATGGTTTCCTCAAGCTTGAGGTATTGTTTGATACTGAGGACTTCTGTGTGCCTGCTCTTCAGAGGGGTGGCAGTGAATTTATGGCTGAAGATACCAGTGATGCAAAGACAAGCTGGAGAAACTGGTGTATATATGTGTATTTGTGTAAAAGGAGCATATGCAATCTGCAGAAGAATTCATCCTGTTCATAGCACTTCAGTCTGCAGGGGTTTTGGCCGTAGGCTGAGTTGGTAAGACTAGGAAAAAAACAGATTGGAAGTAGATCTCAACTACTTTTCAAACAGAACTGTGTGATTAAGGTTTCTTTAAGAGTCTGCTAATATTTTAACTAAAGCTATCTTTTTAAAAAATGTGTTTTTCCCTTAAAGCCAATGTGCAAAATTAAATGTGAAGATCTTTTTTCTAGGTTCTGAAGTAGGTTAATATAAAATTCTCTAGTAAAAGTAATTATCTTTTCTAAGGGGAGCAACAGTTATCTCACTTTTTAAAATGTTCATCAAGATTTTTTTTATCACTTATCAGCAAATAAGGTAAAGTCAGAGATAAGGCCTTATGTCTGCTTGGGAGATACTTAAGTCATTGAATATAGTGAAGGATTGATTAAACCTATGTTGTGGGATCTCTGAAGTAGTCTTTTTCTAGGAAATTTTGAGTCCATTGGAAAGGGAACTGAAATTGTTCTAGGAAGTTCTTTTTTTAGCATTTTAGTGTATTAACTTCATAATTTGAAATAAGTCAATCTGAAGAATATTTGACATTATATCATTTTCTTGCTAAATGCACGGAATAATTCTTTTTGTACTCTTCTGTGTGATACAGGCGATACGGGCCAAGGAGCAAGAGCACGGATAAAACAACTTTTGAATCAAGACATGGCATTCCAGCATATAAAAGTAATTTACCCAACGGCTCCTGCCAGGTATTGTTTAATATCTTGTAACTGTAGGATTAAATTACTGTGTTCCAAAACTGTAAAATACGTTCTGGATTTTGGTACAGACTGTTGTAACAATTTCTTCTTCTTTCTCGTGTATATGCTTTTTGACAAAACTGAAGCTCAACCATGCATTGTTGTCCAGGAGCTGTGATTTTAAGTGGTTAAGACTCTAAATGGTTCACAGAAGTCACAGCCTCTACTTGAAATTTGGGTATTGTCCTCATAGTAGCTTTCCATCTCCTTCATATAAATAGCAGATGATACTGCAATGTGTGTTGTAGTGGCATTATAGAGTCATGATCTGGATCACAATCCCATATACTAACCATTAAAATACTGTGCAGTATTTAATGCCAGGTTTCAGTTCTGAAGGTGGTTGGTCTTTTTGGCAAGTAGGACATCAAAGATCCTCAGCTCCTGGAGAAAGGGCTGTGAATTTAAAAATGCACATTACTTCTTCTTTGAATCCTGGCCCAGCTACTTCAAAGAGAATTGAGTTCAACATTTGCTGTAAGTTCAAGTCTTGTTATTAAATGACACTGTGTGTTCAGGAGTAGATGGAAATACAGACAAAAAATTTTTCCTGTAGGAATTTGAAAGTTTATGAAGTCAAATCTAGAGGCTAAAAGTTGGACACCTACCCTCATACTTAGCTATCCAAAGATACTATTAAATATATAATATATAATATTATAAATAATAAATTTATAAAATGTAAATATATAATATATAATTAATTGCATATATTATGTATGTAACATAAATTAAATATAGAATACTAAATTTCAGAGGTGTTTAGTTTTTCTTAATATAATTTTTTTAAGGTGTCTGTGGCTCTAACTTAGGAAAATGTTTCCTTGAAATGTAATGGGATTGAGTTTCTTTCTGAATTTGTGCATAAGTGTGGATGAATGCTGAACAGAAAAGGAAATTGTGACACAGACTTTTGAGGTACAGAGGTTTCAAGGTCAGAAAAAACATTCTTGGAGGGTATAAACAAGTATAATAGCAGATTTTGTCTGGCACTCAGTAATACATGAAAAAAAAAAACCCTTTTCCTTGACCATATATTTTTTATGGTCTACTTAGGCAGGAAAAGCAACTGAGAGATTGCAGTGTGAATGTACTCACTGTGTTGCACAAAAATCAGGCCCGTGAGTGGAAGCCTTTGAAGCTGTGTGTTCTGGGTTAGCAGGGAGTGAATGCCATTTTCTGTAAATGTGCTCCTTACTTCACTGGTGACAGGCTAAAGTGATGCCACAGTTATCAGTGGCGCATCACACATGCTGATGGGCTCCACTGCTTCCCTATCAACACACCAGATACTGGGGACATGCAGGAGGAGTTGCTCCCCTGGGAAATTATTTTTCTCCGTATGCTACATGCAGCCAGAGCACCTCAGACCATATCTGCTGGGCCAGTGCTTCACTTTTCCATCTCACTGCTCTTCTGAGATCCAGTCCTTTTCTCATTTGTTCTGGTTTCTTTGGGTAACTGCAGATGCAAATGATGTATGAATGATAAACAAGCAAGATCTCCTGACTCAAATGAAGGAATTTGTTGTTATCTTAAGACTTCAAATTTCAGTACTTTGGTAAACAGATGGGAAGAAAGATACTGTTGTAATTAAAAGATGTGAATAAACAGTTTATTTCACTCTCTTTTTTCCTAAGTTGAGCTTACTCTTGTTCTCTTCTAGAGCAGGTAAGAGTCATGCATGAGTTGATTGAGAAGTGGCTTTTAGCAAAACAGGAAAGTTGTATATTGGAAGAATATAGAATACCCACACTGTTTGTCTTTGACTGGAAAAATACTCTTGTGTACAGCCCTCTGTTGCTGATAAACAGACTTAACTGACACAGTAAAATAAAACAGATGCTCCTAAGTACAGCAGTATTTGCCACTGTTTGCAGCAGTGCTGAAGTGAAGTTTGTGATGATACATGTCATTGGTTGAAACCAAAATAACAAATCATTTACAGACATATTTCATATTGTTTTGGTATTCAAGAAAAAACCACACTATGCTTTTTTGAAATGGTTTTGTAACAGTTGCCTTCCTTTCTTTCACAGAAAATAAAAGCAAGGCCTAGAACTTCCAAACTTGAATGGCAGACATTAAAGTAATTAAACTTGAATATATATGTTGGTTTTTTTAATATATAGATATCTATATATATATATGCATATATATTTTGATAGGAATTCACAATGTTTCTGGCACCAGGGGAGGAATTCAGCATCCTTGTTAATGAGACCTGTAGCTAGGTGGTTATGGGCTTGCAGATCTGCTGGAAAGATTCTGAAACCAGGTTCTTTGCTCATGTAGAGGCTGAGTAATGTGCTGGCTGAAAGTCAGGCTGCTGAGAGAGAGCCTCTGTGGGTCTCTAACCTGCCACTGCACTGTCAGTGCAAAACTTGCCTGCAGGTTCTTGTGCTGATGATGAAATCAAAGAAAAGCTTGAAGCTTGGCAACACCCTCCTAGGATTGGCTAATGTGCTCTTCTGGCAAAGTACTGTTAATGTGGATGTACTTCATGCTCTAAGCTCCTGTCTTTTCCAGGATAACGTTGCACATGCACATTCAATGTTCTCTGTCAAAGTAGTTATGCCAGTAAAAGCAGGTTTGATGATATAACTGCAAAGCTGGGGGCTTTGGCAGTATGAACTGCAGGTCAGGAATACCTCCTCACATATTTGAGGGATATTATTCTGCTGATAGATCCACAGATATGGTCTTATACATTCTTCACCACTATTCAACAGTTTTGAAAAAGTAGAGTTCACATTTTTCAATACAACATCGAATTTTTTTTTTTTTTTGTGGAGGATGGATTTGGGTTATATTTATGTTTTGTTTAGATTTTATCCCAGGTGCTGAAACGTGCATATTTTTAATTTGCACAGCATCAGAGGTTCAGACATGTTTTGATTCAAGAGTCAATGTATTTGAAAATTATTTTGGAAAACCAGTCCAGCATATAATCGGAAGAATTCTGAAATATGTTCTTTGGCCTCACTGGCATTGATTTCGGCAAATACTAGAGAGGATTATGGGTAATTACAATGGAATGTTACTGAACTACATTTTATAAAACTGTTTTTTACTCTTCTCTATAGGTCTCTGTAAAAAGTCACACTTATTTTTTAAAAATATATTTACTTTTCTTTAATAATTTTTATAATATTCATGGTTTGTACAGAGAGCGATCACCTGATGTACCCTGGAGAGGCAGTGTTTGCAGCATTTTGTCTCACTTATCCCCCATCACATTGTTTCCAATGTGCAATGAGTCTCATATTTGGTTGTTTCCTGAGCAAAAATAACAGAATGTAGATAGTGAAATTTACAGTTAAAAAAGAAAAACTTGCAAAAATACTAAGTGAAGTGGATATGGTAAAAAGCATGCTTAGATAAAAAAGGAATTGGATTGGAAGGCTCGGTGTGATGTAGTGAGAGTAGTGACACCTGAATTTGGAATATGTCTGGAAATTAAATGCATGTACGGGGGTATGCAAATTTTGCTTTACAAATTAAAAGTTTTACACACATTGTTTGGAGGTTTTGTTTTTTTCTCTGTACTATAGTCTACTGGGGTACTTAAAAATGAGTAAAGAACTTATTTTAACTATATCTAGCTTTCTTTCAAGATTAGTGCTTCTGCACATAGATTAAACTTGTTAAACACAACAGAATTCTATTTTCTCTCCACTGTAATGCTAATATATATCTTTAAAAAAACAAGCTCAAATTGGAGCCCTAGTAGCTGATGCAATCCCGAAAGCCACGTCTACTCTAATAGTTTTAAAGGAAAGGGTTTTCTTTTTCCCTTTTTATTTGGGTCAGAATGGCTACAACTTTAAATACTGTTTCAGCTGCTACAACTGCGACTTGAACATTAGGTTTCTATTGAGTTTCTAAATCAGAACTGAATACCACCCAATTTAACCTCTTTTTTTTTAATAGAAAGTGATAGTTTAAATTGGCATTGCAGGAGCTAACGTGGTAAATTTAAAACCATTTAGGCTCTGCTTGTTTTAATACATATACCTTGCCTTCTATAATTCCCTGAAAAAATCTAGGCCAAAGATTCTTTGCGTTGTCTTGCATTCCATTCTGACAGTCCTTTCTCTTTTTTCAAGTCAGAAAATCAACTAAAAATACTACTTTGGCCATTTTATGGATCTTTTTGACATTCACTTAACAAACCTTTCTGTGGGTTGTAAGTCCCTGTGCAGAACTTGTCGTCTAGGTGGGGTTTTTTCCCAATTTATTCTAATTTCCATTATCTTTATGTGGCTGGTAAGGACTAAAAGGCCCAGTACTCCATCTTTTCACCTAAATTCACATCTTTGCTCAGCTCGTGGGTGGAAATGAGCTTCATCTCACCATAGTCCCCATCTGGCTCTATCACAAAACCACCAGACAGTTTGGCACCACTTAGCTCCACTGGCAGCCTCTGCCTGTGAGAGGCCTCGGATTGAAAAAGCAGCAGGGGTACTGCAGCTCGGACTTGAGATGGATTGGAGGGGAACGTGCACGGTGCCTATCATACTGTTTTTGGCTCAGGCAAATGTTATTAATCCTTGACTTTTGTAAGCCCTAACCTCATTCATAAATTTAACACAAAGAAGTCTTTTTTAAAGGTGGGAGCTTGAGGGAGAAATGGAAAAGGTTTGGGTTGGTGTCATGGGGTGGTTCTTTCATCTCCTTTAAGTAGAAATTCAATGTGTTCTGCATAATAATGCTCAAAGCATGCTTGGATAAACTTTGTATTTTCCTTTTATTTCTGCTCTGGAATTGGGTGAGGAAAACTTTACGGATATGCGTATATCTAATGCTCACATCAGAGGCTAAATAGCATGTGGAATGCAGTAAACACTTGTCAGAGATAACTGTAGTCATGCTTGGAGAAAACAAGAATATCATGGAATAATAGAAATAATCTTGGATTTCTAATCCCTTTTACTACATTGTGCTCTAAGGCATCCTTTCTCTTGTTTTTCTTCTCTCAACCCTTTTCTAGTACAGAAGAATTGGAGACAGTGGTCTTTATATCACCCTTCCAGCAAGCTGTTGTGGATTTCTAAATTATGTGCCATTCTGTGCTCTTGCTTTACAGTCTTTTCAAGGGTTTCTGTGCTTAGCTAGTGTCATTCATCCATCCTAAGTGTTGTTTGCCACCAGCTTGTGAAAGATGCCACTTTGAATCCCAGAGTGCCTTTCAGACCCCATAATGGAGAACTGATGCAGATTGGACCCTGGTTTGCCTCTTGCCACTTTCTTTCAGTGAATGTATAAAGCAGCCACTATTAGGTGGTTGCTGAGGAACTGGCAATGTGTATTAAAGGTCTTTTATGGTCTTTTCAACCATAAAATTATTGCTCTTCTCTGATTAGTACCAATCCCCACAATTTACACTACCCTCTCCAAACCGCCCCCCGCTAAACAACAAAACCAACCCAGCAAACCAACAGAAACAAAGAAACAGAAACCAACTTAATTTCTCCCACTGAGTTTTATGCCAGATTCTATTGCAGCTCCCTTTGTCTTGAATGAATAAGATTTGTCTCAAGTAACAAAAGCTGTCAGCATAGTATTTCTTCAGGTAACCATTCTGTACCGACTCAGTCAGCTCTCATTTCAGGCAATGTGCATCCAGAACAGCTCTATCAAAAGCATTTGCATGTGGTTGAATGAACAGGCACAACCTTTTCTGGAGAACACCCAAAATTGCTCCTCATGGAGATGACTCTTGCCTTCCTTTTTAATTTTTTTTTTTTTAAGTATAGTTCTAAGTTAAAGCTCTTTGAATTTTGGGCACATCATATGCTCTGTTACCATACCACAAAGCTTCATTGTTAAGATATGTTCACCCTCAGTTTTAACATAAGATGTACCTTGGACTAGAGTTTCCAGTTTATACTTCGTATTTGACTAGCTGGATTCTCTGCTTTCCTCCCCATTTCTTTTAAAATTTGCTTTCTGCTTCAAGAGACAGGGAGAATTAAAAAGCAGAATTTTGACCTAAATTTTCTACTGAGATGTAGTACTGAAATTCAGCAGTGATATTATACTATGACAGAATTTGGGATTAGGAAGTAATTCCCTTTCATTCAAAAAACATGCCATCAGCTTTAAGAGAGTCAAGACTTGCTTCTAGAACCACTCCATATTTTGGATTGGAAGGGACCTTCCAAGGTCATGTAGTTTAACGCCTCCCATCAATGAGCAGGATCTTCAACTAGATCATGTTGCTTGGAATCCCATCCAGCCTGACCTCAAATGTTTCCAGGTATGGGGCATCTGCCATTTCTTTGTAACCTTGTGCTGGTGCTTCAGCGCCCGTATTGTAAAAGATGTCCTCCTTATATCTTGTCTAGATCTACCCATTTTAAGCTGAAACGTTCCCATTTGTCCTATTGCAACAGGTCCCACTAAAAATTTTGTTCCCGTCTTTCTTATAGGCCCCTTTAAGTACTGGAAGGCTGCAATAAGGTCTCCCTGGAGCCTTGTCTCCTCCAGGCTGAATAAACCCAACTCTCTCAGCCTTTCTTTGCGGGAGAAGTGTTCTGATCATTTTTGTGGCCCTCCTCTGGACCTGCTCCAACAACTCCATGTCTTTCCTGGTTTGAGGATTCCAGAACTGGGTGTAGTTCTCCAGGTGGAGTC
The DNA here is from genome assembly GCA_013397975.1 of Machaerirhynchus nigripectus. Lineage (NCBI taxonomy): Eukaryota > Metazoa > Chordata > Aves > Passeriformes > Dicruridae > Machaerirhynchus > Machaerirhynchus nigripectus. Next base: position 238,417 of record VZRQ01001903.1, on the reverse strand, counting down.
TCACCAGAGCAATGTAGAACTACTGTGGTAGTGTGCCCTGTAGATTTTCTCAGAGGCGTGCATAGTCTTCCAAAAGAGAGCATTACAGTTTGAGAGTCCCTGCCTCCTAACTGAGAGGAGATGGGTTTGGGAAGCAAGAAAAACTGAGGATTTCAGTAATTTGTGACCTTGAAGCTCAGCTTCACTATAAATTTCCAGTTCTGTCTAACATTTCGGGAAGTTCTGTCTGGAAGCCTGTAAGCCAGCACCAGTGGTCTGGGTTTATGTGTCTGCTAATGCAGGGTGATCATAGTGCTGAGCATGAAGGCAGTGATACAATTGTGCATCAGGAGAAAGAGTTGGGGGAAGAATATTTGCCATTTATCAGTGTGCTGTCTTCTACTCTTATTTAAAGCAGCTAGAACTGCTGGCTTGTCTTCTAACTTAAAATGTTGGATAGGGACAGTGATTTATTGGGTAATGAACAAAACCACCTGTAGTTTTATGTGAATCACTAGGCTAATAGCATCATTTTGGAGGTGGAATTTGCTGTGGTTTGAGATCTGCATTTGAACCTTGTGTAGCATCATTTGGTTGCTCTCCACTTCTGTTAAGATAATTTCAGACTAGCTGGCACAATTCTAAATATGATTAAGAAGGCCTAGAGGATATAGTCATGCTTCAGAAAGGTGGAAATAGATGGTGTTGCTGCTGCCTACTTTCATCATGTTTTCTTCATTACTATAGAACTCAGGTTAGCAGAAGCTGATCTATCTTGAGTTTGTATAATCTATAATGACGTGTATTGCTTTGAAACTTTGCAGTGACATCAACAGTGAAAATTACTTCTATTTGAGATTAAAAGGATGATCAGTACTTACAAATACATTACAGGATATATTTTCCTTTTAAGACATTGGGAGTATTGTGTAGGATCTCCTTGATACTGCACTCTCATGCAAGATGTATATTGATCTACAGTGACACCCTTACAAATAGGAGCTATAAAGTAATCAGAAAACATGATTTAGAGTGATTTGGGGACGTTGGGAAGCATTTTAAAGATTCTAATCCTCCTAGTGCCTGCAGTTTCTTAAATGATGTTTGATATTAGCCATGCCTCCTTTCCCGTCTGTTCTAACTTTTAAATGTTAAGAGAGAAACTCATACAAATTGAACTAACTTTCAGCTGTCTCTTAAAAATGGACACAAGTCTAGAAGCTGCATATACCCAGAAAGAGGGTTCTTGTTTCTTGTTTTCTTACATGGATTTGAATCTTTAATGTGCTCCAGAACAAGCAAAACGTAAGCACGCACAGCCTTTAAAACTCAGCAAGAAAAAATGCCCACACACCTTGGGGGACTATATATTTTCATTCCCAGTTTCAACAGCACGCAGTATTAGAGACACAGAGCTTTATTTCTAGTATCATTTTTAAAAGAGAAGAAGGAAAGTGAGGCACAGATGGACTAATGGCACGAGTTTTGATTAAACTTAACAAAGCAAAAAAAAATCCAAGCTTGAAGGTGATTATTTGTTCTGACATTGTCCTTAACTGACCATGTTGATCTTGTTGGATGGAGTTTCCACTCCACTCTGTATTTTTTTTGCTTTTGCATATTTCAGTCCAGCTTCTCATGTCACTGTAACATAGGGATTTTTTTTTTTTTGTGGTTTAATTGTATGAAAAAATTTGGTGCTGTATTCTTGGAGCTGTACAGATGGTTCCATGCCAAACATATTTGTTTACCGTGGTAATGTCTGAGTTGTAGTGTGCCAGCTAATAAAGGGATTATTTAAGGAAAAAGGTGAATGACTAAAACAGATGTGCCAGTTGGGTGAACCATTAAAAGAATCTTACTTCTCAGCTTTATGTAAAGGTTATTTTTAATGTATTTCTGAGAAATCAAGACTGCTTGCAAGGATGTTTTTGAGGCAGCTGAAGGCCACTTGTCTGTTTGCTTGGGGGTCTTTTCCTGTGGGCTTAAAAGACATTGGCCTTTCATCTGTCTTACTGAAGAATTTGCAAAGACAGCAAGTAGAATTCCCACATTTCAACATCTGATCAAGTATTATAATGTCATGATGAATTCTGACCTGTTTATAAATGGCATGATCTTGTCATTTAGTTGTAGGGAAACCTGTTTTAATATTTATGTAATGTAAAAGTAAATTGCTGTAGTGCAACATGTGTATGTATCTTTGTTCCATATAATGGAATCTGGTGTAATAATACTAAAACCTTTCACATATTTTCTTACACAAATATTAGGTACTCTGACTTTACTAGAAAATGAAGCACTCTGGCTGCTAAGCATTTTAACCAGGATTGATGTAAAAGTGTTTGAGAGAAGCGAAAATCATGGATTAAATGCTATTTGCCCAGGCATTTAGTCTATTGTACGTCACATTGTCCAAGTGACTTCAAGAAACTCCATTGATTCTGCTCTTGAGAGGTTTAACTGGAATGTCTCTTCTTAGAAATTCTGTGAATTAGATACTTCTAAGCTTATTTCTTAGTTGTTGATCGATTAATTTGGCAAGAATCTTGGAGATAGGATTCTAAAGAGAAGACAACAAAAAAGACAAATGCATTTTAATAATGTTTTTAAAAAGTAGCTTTAGGTTGTTGGGTATACAAGATATTTCCACTGAATTTCCTTCAGTGTAGGAGTTAACTTTTTAATAGGCAAGTAAAGGTTTCCTTGAAAAAAAAATAGCTCTATTTTTAAAATTCTGGTACTTAAGTCTACAGTTTGTATTGAGGAAATAATTTGGAGTTTGGAAATAATAAGTTTGTTTTGAATTAAGGAAATGAGGGTTTATGTAAGGCACTTGACAACATACTGTATGGCACTTTCAATAACAGTACATTTGAGGTAACCTGAAGCTCTGCTGGAAAAGGTGAACCTGTAATGTGTCTGTTTGTACCTATCTGTTGCTGTTTGTTGCCTCTTTCAGTATATTTTTCTTACCAAGTTTTAAGTCATGGACTTTTTTTTTCATGTTCATGACAACAGGCAGAAGAAAACTTAGGTTCTTGCATTTTTTACTTTTATGACTGAATAGTGCAAATAGTATTATCTTGAACACTCATTCTAGTGGCAGTACTGGTTTAGAAATAGCTGTTTACATATGTGAAGCCTCTCTGGTGTTAATAAAGGGAGAATTTGTTCCTTCATTAAGAATAACTGAATTAGTGGCTTTCTCATTTTAGGTTAGTTGTGGTTTTGTTTAATCCTAGTATTGAAAAAATTCCAGAGACAGCACAGAAGTCAACTTTAGCGTTTTCAGTGTGTTCCCATCCAGAAATGTATCAAAAGCTGTCTTTTTGTGGACGATGATTGTAATCTGATCTAAGCTTAAGTAAAAATGAAGAATGTGCCCTGGTTGAACATAGCAAATAAGGGTTCCAAGGGGCTTTCTTTGAGATGATCAATCTCATAGCAGTATGTTTTGTAATATATTGTAGAGCCATTGCAAGGCAATTAGATCACCTTTCTTGGGATTTCAGGGCTCTATTAATCATCTTTATTTAAAAACAAAGAAAAGGCTTCTTTGAATTGAAGGTTTCTTGATTATCTAAGGTTTGGGCAGCCTGTTGAAGCACTTGAAATAATACTCTGACAACACAGTATTATGGTGCGTAGTAGCATGTCTCTTGTTTGTGCACCAGTCCAGTAAGCACATGACATTTCTTTCAGTTATTTTTATGAGATACCTGCCCCATTAAGATGAGGATGGCTGTATTTATTTGACCAAAAAAAGATTGTCAGGCTTTTTTAATACCTAGAGGTTCATAATACCCATCCCCTGTCAATTTTCTTAGGAATTAGACAACTGAATTCCATAAAGTTAGCCCTTGCAAAGTTGTCTGGTTTAGAAATTACTTCAGTTTGCATATTCCAATGTGGATTTCAACCCTAACTTTGTTTAGGATTAAGAACCTTTTGACAGGCTTAAGATTTAAAATGTTTAGCTGGCCTAACCAACCTTAACATTGAACTGGCTAAAAATTGCATTTTACATAACTTCCAAGTGTTGGCTTCACTCTTGAAGGACCATGACTTGAATGCAAGGAAATGCAATGTGACTGGATGTAAAAGGAGTTAGACCTCAAAGAGGTTTATTCTCTCTTTTGCTGGAGATATACTGATTTTTTTTTTTTATTTATTACATATGCTCAAGGCTTTTGATCCTGTGCTCAGTTAATCATCTGTTTTCTTTCCTTCCACCACTCCAGGCCATATACACCTATGAAGGGAGCCTTTTCCAATGTGTGGTTTGACAGGTATAAGATCTGTAATGACGTTCCTGAACACATTGAAAGCATCGATTCCATGTGCCAGGGCCTTACAGACCTGATCAACGATGAGGTTAAGAACGGCATTGCCAAGAACAGGATTCTCATAGGTAAGAGATTTATTTATAATGTGTTTATTCTAATGTTTTTTAATGGTTAAGAGATCATCTCCTTTGAATTTAGTCTATCCTGAAGGCTCATGAGCATGGCTTGAAACTGCTGAACGGCCTTTTCAATAGCCAGTCCTCAACAATATTGAATCCTTATTTAAACCCATATCAGGTGGGGAATGTGGCTAACTGTAAGCAGTATCCTCAAAATGTAAAACTGTTTTTATTGTCAACAGTCATTTGTAATCATTATTTAAAATAGAGTGGGCAGTGATTTACTTCGAGAAGTACATAATTTTACTATTTCCTTTAAGCCCTTTTCAAGGATGGAAAAGTACACTTTCCAAAAATGACGTGCATTCTGTAGAATGGAGATGTAGCATATAAATAATCATGAACTTTTCCTTACTGCTCTAATCATTTTGGGTTAAATTAATTCATGCAGGAAAAATGTGCATGTTACATAGCACTAAAGGTTAACACTTGATAACAAATGAAGTATTAGCTGTAATAGTTTATATGTGTGTAACTTTATTTCTCTTTCCACAAATTTCCAGTGACTTGCACAGTACTTTGGTGAAATAGATAGTGGGATATTGAGGCGCTGGAGTTGAGGGTGCTGAAATAGCCTATGGCAGAGAGGGAATGAGAATTCACAAGTCCTTGGCTCTCAGTCCCATTTCTAGACCTCAAACTATTTCAGGTGGGGGAAGAATCTCTTAATGTGGGATCTTATAAATTTATGTCCACCTGAGTCATGCCATCAAAATCTTGCGTGGTCAAGTCACTACCATTCAGCCTGGTGGGTTTTCTTGGTCCAGCCCCATGTTGCTCTGTGAAGGCCTGTGCTTGCTTTCCCTTTCTGGCTCATTGCCCTGGCTGCAGAGTGTATTGTTTTGGATGGCTGTCAACACAGTCTCTTTGATCTGTCTTTCCTGTGTTATACCTGCTGACTTGGAAGCAACTGAAGAAGTGCAGGTGCTTTGCTGTTGAGTGAGCTGGGAGATGTTCTATGTGCAAATCCAGTGTGATACTAGGGTTTTTTCCTTTCCTCTGTAGCCTTCAAAATTAGAAATAGTCAGACTGCGAAGTATGAAGGTTGTTTTCCAAGTCATAAGCAGAGTAAGTTGGCATGCACTGAGTATTTCATCCCGTGGATTCTTTGGAAGTCCCCTTCTCTGTGTGTTTGCATTCCTCACATATAAATCAGAAATAACTGTACTTGTTTTGTCACTCTTGAGAACTCTGTTTCCCCACCTGACAGAGACTACAATCCTCATGGTTCAGTCCAGGGTTTATGCAAGAAGCAAAACAATGCAGCCCTGAGTTACTTAGTCCAAAGTACAGAAGGGGACTCATGTGGATGCATAAGAAACTTGGTACTGGAAAATTGTGTCACTTGTTGCTGTACTAGATTAAGTGTTCTTCCACAAGAACTTTGTGCCTTTTCTGCACTGGATTTGATGATTAACCAGTGTGTGATGCAGTGAAGAATGAAGCTTAGAGATCCTTAAGGTCTCTACGCATAAAGGTGACAATAACTGTCTTAGATAGAACTTTGTTCAAATAATTGCCAGTCTTCTGGCATTGTTTCTTACGGGAGATTAGGACTTCTGTAAACACACTCTGCAGCCGTATAGTATTCAGCCTGGAGAAGAGAAGGCTCTGGGGAGATCTTACAAGCACCTTGCAATACCTAAAGGGGCCTACAAGAAAGCTGGGGAAGGACTTTTTACAAGTCTGTGTAATGATAAGACAAGGTGGAATGGCTTTAGACTGAAAGAGTGTAGCTTTAAATTAGATATTAGAAAGAAATCCTTTACTTTGAGGGTGCGGAGACACTGGGACAGATTGTCCAGAGAAGTTGGGGTTGTCCGTCCCTGGAAGAGTTTAAGACCAGGTTGGGAGGGGCCCTGAGGAACCTGGTCTAGTGGAAGGACTTCCTGCCCGTGGCAGGGGTTGGAACCAAATGGTCTTTAGAGTTTCTTCCAACTCAAACTATTCTGTGATTTTTTGATCAAAAGAAAATATGAGGCCAAGCCAGTATGTCTGCATCAAACTGTAATGTCCACCGGAAAAGGAGAAATGTGTGGCCTGAAGTTTTTTTGAGTTTAGTAGATTGGTGTACAGGAGAGAGTGGAAGGTATGGTTAATTGCTTAGAATTTCTGATAACTAAGTCCCTTCAGGTCTTTTTAGATTTCTCTTTGAAAAAGTCAGGGATATCCATCTGGTACAAGAGGATGAGGCTTAAGGTAACAGGTGGGGAGCAGTCAGTGGATTTGTCACTGCTGGTACCATGGAGTTGGAGGAGGCAGCCTTTGTGAGGTAAAGGGAAAAATAAGACATTTATAGCAGGGGAAACCGTGGTGAAATTGTGCTATGAATTCGTAGTGCATTCACTGCTGTTGAGTCATGTTGGAGATCCATAATGGGAATACTGGTACATATCTTATTATGGAAAATAGAGATAAAATAGTTGAGAGAAGCAACTGGAGAACTTGGGAGTCTGTGAAGAACAGTGGGGGTCTTTCTGGGAAGGTCACAGAAACCAAAGAGCAGAGCAGCTGCATGAAGGTACTTATAGGAATGAAATGCTCTTTAAAGGGTTCAGGAGAGCTGGGTTGAGTGACCATTTTGTAGTAAGTGGGAGTTTTAATGACTGGAAAGAAAACCAAATGACTATGAGGAGCGTAATAAGATTGAAGGTTACGGTTTTATATGGGATAGAGGAGTAGAAATTACAGGCTGAGGGTGAGTGTCAGATATTGTTGGATGAGGGCGAGCGAGGCGTTGGGCAAGCAGGAAGGTGGGCAGCTGCTGACAGCTCAGAGGTGTGGGATAAGAAGGCAAGATCTGAGGGAGCACTGTGCAAAGGTGAGCGGGTGGGAAGAGACGGGAAGCAGCAGTGGGCTCTCAAACATGGAAAATGAGAAGCCCAACACCTGGTGTTCTGGGGGATGATTCCCCTTCTTGAGCCATTCAGTCTTTCCACAAGGCTCAGGATAGTGGGACAGTAAGAGCATTTTCTCTGAAAGAAATTATAGACTGCGTTGTTTGCTTCGATAGCTCCGAAATCCACAAGTGGCTACTTGTAGAGCAGAACTCTAAAGCTGAGGATGGAGTCCAGGTTGTAGAGTGCCACTTCTCTCTTCTTTTTTAAGAAAAATGCTGGTGCAGCTTTGCTTTTAACAGCTGCTCTACGAATCTACTGCTAAAGAATTAAATTACTTAGTTTACTGGATGTAAATGAAGTCCTATTTTTAAAACATCCGTATTAATTTTGTGACATGGCTCATCTACCCATTCCTGTCTCCTGACGGTTTCATGAGTTGCTTTCCTTTTAACACAAGTCTTTTGAAGGAAGTAGGCTTCTGATTAAGCTTTATTTCCCCTGGCCTTGGAGGAGGAAGGAAGGGAGACTAACAGCAGTACATAATTATTCAAAAAATAATTATATCATCCCCAGAATTTGATAATGGTACTTAGTTTTTAGCCAGACATTCTTGTTGAGTTACTCTTACTGGTCTTCCTGGCTAAAGCACTCCTTGCAAATAGTCCTGTAAGTAGGTTTTATTGACTTTGGAGATAAAAGAGTGTTATAAATTCAGTCAAATTTTGACACTTGGGGCTTTGATAAATCCTTTTTTAAAAAACAGGATGTATTTCTTCTTTATAAATGCCTGAATTCATTGCTAAATTGGCCAAACAAGCCACAGTTTAAAATGTGGGACAATAATTTCTTTTTCTATTTAAAGCTAAGTTGGTTTTTCAGGTGGCAGTGGTTTTGTTTTTTGTTTTCTTGTGTTGGTTGTTCTGTTGTTTTGGGTTTTTTTAACTGCTTCCACAGTGATAGTGCACTGTAAAAAACTCCACTTAGGTGAAAACTGTTGAAGATTTCAACAATCTTATTGGAGAATATGTCAGAAGCTCTTGAAAGAAATGGCCCTCTCATTTTCTGAGCATTTTGATAGAGCTCACTGTAGTCAGCTATATGTTGGTGAAAGGCAGTCTTTTTTGTTGTTTTTTTGTTCTTTATTTAGCACTACTTTCCTTCTTTCACAGGTCACTTTTTGTGTAGCTCAGAAGTGCTGATCCAAGCATGTTGGTCTCTGCCACCTGTAGTCACTTGTGTAAGCAGCCAGAGAAAATAAACTTTCCATAACAGTCCTGTAGATTTGACTGTTTGCCAAAAAACACATGCATGATTCCTGACCCCTTATACTGTAACAATAACACAAGACACACAACCACTTCTTGTTTATTGCTAGACTTCTTACATTGCTACTGAACCATGGTGGAAGTAACATGAAAGCTCTGTGCTTCTTGTAAATATTAGCATTTCCTTCTCTCTCAGTGTGTGTGAGAATGGGATGGGGGGGGGAGAAATATCTTGGATTTGACATCCCAGAGAGAGGATTCTGTAAATATGTGAAGATAAAAACATCCAACAATAAATCGTTAAAGTGTTGAGCAAACTATTTCTCCTACAATTTTGGCATTTATGTTTTTGGCTTCTAAGCCTTTTGCTGTCACTCATCCTATCTTGTATCTTCTGTATTTATTAGGAGGACATTGTCTTCCGTTCAGAGGTAGTTACTGCCTTGTTCTCATGGAGTAAATTCATAGATTTATTTTGCTGTTTTTCACTGCAATTCAAATGAGATTTCTCTTTCCGTACCTCCCACTAAATGGCTTTGTGCTTTATCCAAATTGTGCCTGAGATGCTGGGCTCAAAGCAGTACTGTTAGTCCATTTTCCCCATAATACCTGCAACATTTAATTAATTTTCAGTGCATCAGTGTAAATTTGCATTGCATTTATACTTAGGGGTAAATGTTTGCTCCTCTTGGTTTTGGGGGTTTTTTTGTATCTGAACTGACCATGTGTTTTCCTTTTGGATCCCTGCTACTCTAGCTTAACCATCAGGAAGTAAAAAGAGACATTAATAAATGAATCATTCTATTTCCTTCATAACTCTTTCAGTAGGAGGTACAACACTAATTTTAACCGAGAGTAGGATCCATTACTTGTTACTTTGTTTCCCAGTACTTGATTATGTCAATATTAATGTATCTAAAGACTCTGAAAGGTGGCACATTCACATTATGGTGAATGACAGACTCAACAAATGATAGTGAAGATTAGGAGTAAGTAAGACTTGCAGCAGTAAACTCAAAAATAATTTGATCATGATACTGTCATCATATATAAGATAATGACTTTGGTAAGAAAATAATTATAAAGTGAATCGAGTTCTGATCTTTTCATCCTTACTAGGAACTCTGTTGAAAACATGTTCTTACTCATCTTTAATAAATGCCTGAATTCAGTGCAAAATTAAATGGATGGATGTGCTTTTAGAATGCTTGAGAGTTGTGTAGACATGCCACAGGGTACAAACTAACCTGTACTTTCTTCACAGTTGTCCCAACAGAATCATAGAAAAGTGAGACCAGAACATTTGCTATTCCACTGTTGTGTGTCAGTGCAGGTTCAGCTCTATATTGGCAAATCCTTACCATTGTTTTTCTGGCTTCTTCTAAAAGACCTCTGCTAACAGAAGGTTCACAGCTCTGCAGAACAACCTGTTTCTGTGCTTCACTATTTGCTTTGGAGAGCTATTTTTTACTTTGCTTTCTCTGTTTCAGTTTAGAAACACAAATATCATGAGCATAAAGGATAGGTTGTTCTCTTCCTTTTTCCCATGCTGTGCAGTTATGCTGACTGTAAAAATGACAGGTGACTGTTGCAGCGTGGCAGTGCTGTCATCCTCTCTAGAAACAGCCAAGAAAACACACTGGGCACGTGAAGTAAGCCATAGATTGGCGGAGTAACATCTTAATAAAAATTGATTTGAGGCTTTTCATGGATTTTATCTTCCTTCCAGTGCTAAAAATTATGACTCCTTAGGTGCACATGTTCAGTTCCCCTCTATTACCCATAATAGTTGAAAATAAAAGTGTAACTGGTTCTGGTTTTACTGCGAGTTGATATGTTAGAAACAATTGTACACTTGTTTTTACAAGAAAGTGGTAAAACTCGTACCACTTAAATACGCATTTAAAAATGTGTTTGGACTGGTGAGAAGGTTGGGGAGTAAATTGATTCATGTTCTCAATGAGAGCAAGTGGCTGAGTCACTCAAGGGAAGTTGCCTTTGTTCTTGTAAAGACTCTCAAGTTTGTTGCTCTTGTAAAGACTAAGTAACAAATAGAATAACAAGGCTATCAAAGGTGGAAACCATTCATTGCAGTTCTGCTGGTGTGCCAGGTTTTTGTTTGGTGAAGTTTCATGAAGAGATTAAAGGGACAAAATCACTGCTGTGAGGAAATTCACTTCAGACAAAGTACATGTTTGAGCACTTAACACAGGAGCAGTGTTCAGGGAGTTCTGTGGAGAAGGGAATTTGCTGTTTCACTGGCATTTGTACTCTTTGCTGATATTCATTTGTGAACACTGTTAAATGTATATAATACTTCCATTCATTGATGAAAAGGGAAGGTCAAAACAGAAAGTCAGCTTCTCTGTAGATGATGTTTAGAACAAGGTTGTGCTGTTACCATTAATAGAAGGTAGATCACAAAGTCCCTAGAGAGACAGGAAAGTAAACTGAAATGTAGCTTTAGGAAGAAATTCCTGATAACAAACTGATTAAAGCAACTCCAAGTTTAAATACTAAAAAAGGAGAAATTGCGAATGAAAAATGCTGTGAGAATGGAATGAAAAGGAGGCAAGAGTATGTAATGTATTGTGATAATAACAGAACAGGCCAAGACAATTTCTAACTGTGCTGGTGTAGCCTTATACAACAGAAGAGTGTTTGTCTTGTGCTGTGCTGGCACAGGCACTGTGTGCTGTAGGATTCATTTCTTGCCACTTAGTTACCAAAGCTGTACTGACAAATTTGAAGAAATAGAGAGATGAGTGAAGAAATATTGCTTGAAATAAACACCCCAAACTACACCCCTACACCCAAGTCCAAATCCTAATCTCATCAAAGTCTGGGGTTTAGCTTCTCTTGTTCTTTTTTTTCTTCAAAATTTGTGCACTAGTATGATTCATAAATATTTTTTTTCTCCCATGGCTGTGATTTCTAGTGTGGCAAACAGCTTTGAGCACATGTCAAAGTTTTACCAAAAAGAGTGAAAAAGTGATGTTTGTTGTTTTCTAATTCCATGATCATTATAACAAATGGACTAAGGCATTTTACAGTCAGATCTATATGAGTCAGGATGCACTTGGCAATGGCAAACCTGCGTGTGTTAGAGAGCTGTTTTCTCTATAAAGAAGATTGGACACCTGAAGAACTTTCTGAGTTCAGGAATAGCTCATTGCAGCCACTAAAGTGAAGCATGGGGGAGAAGGCAGTTTTTAGCATTCTCTTATGTGTACAGGACAGGAGAGACAAAATAAAGAAACCTTTGTGCTGGATAATAGTCTTTTCTGAGATGCAAACGCAGCCATTGCTGAGACAAAATACAAAGAAACAAATAAAGCTGAAGCTTGACAGTAGGTAAATACTTGATTTCCTGAACCTCTATAATGTTCAAGTGTCATCATGGACCAGATTATCATTTCAGACAAATACAAATACGAAGCAAATTAATACAAAGCAAGATCTTTAGCAAAAGTGAACTGGAGATCTGTTTAAAAGGCTCCAAAGGCCATTTACAATCTCTGAAAGGAATGTTTTGTCGCTGAAAAATGGCAGCTGTGATGAGGGTTTCTGTTTTATTCAGTCAGGAATAAATTCCCTATGAGAAATGCAGTTTTTGTTCACACTGTTGCATCATCCTGTAGCTGAGATTACCTTAACACAGTTACAGATTATATTCCAGAAAAGAATGTTTTTGTTTCAGGAAAGTATGGCATGGGAGTTTCCTTCTGATACAAATTCTTTAATTTGGAAGTGTGACGATTGTGTGATTTCAGCAGATCTTTCTCAACTAGCAAAGTGAGTTGCAAGCAGCTTTCTTCTTATTGCAGAGGGGTGTTACCCAAAAAATCAGCACTACACTGAAGCAGATTTGAGGTCATAAATGCATCCTTGAGTGAATTTTCTCTGCAACTGAAAGTATTTTACATAACTGAGTCTGTTTTGCATGTACCCCCTTTTTAGCCTCCACATAAACCTTCTTTGCGAGTCAGGGAAGTTAACACAAAGAGTTAGGTACTTTCCTGAACTGGCATGCTGAGCATTGTAGAGCTAACCCTGTTTAACTGTTTTGAAGCATTAATCACAGTTCTCATTAAAATAGGTATGAGGGGAAAACTGAAAGTGAATATACTTTTTTATTTAAAACCTGCTGGCAAACTCTGAACATCTGTGCGCAGTCTTTGTGTGTCTTGGAAGTAGATTGGTCTCAAGTAGAGAAGTAGATTGGTGAAGAGCTTGCAATGTTCTGCCCATCTAAGGATGAAATGTTGCTGTGTCATTTTGATTTTGTCTAACACTCCTGACACAATCTGCTTAGCAATGCTGCATGGTGTATATATTCTTCATGCTGAGATCATCTGTATACATGTACTTTTGTGTTTGGTTTACATTCTGTCATTTCATACCTTTGTTTTGTGTAATATCAGTACCAGCCTCTTATTTTTCCCTCATCCAGAATTCTTGTAGAAGTTCTTGACTGAGAGTGTCTTTTATGTGTTATGTCAAACATACACTTTTACTGAAATGCTTCTTGTAATTGAAAAAAAATAGTCTGCAGCTATAAATGTTTATTCAAATTGTTGGTTTTGAAGTATTTACCATACAGCATTTGCTCAAAGGTTGTTGTGGTATTGATGCCTTGGGTGATATCGGGTGATAAACTTTAGGTATTCCCGTGCAAATCAAATTCAAAGAGCTAGTCCTTTGTATTGCATTTTCTTGTAGTAGTATAAGCCACATAAAAGAACCATTACCTAATATTCTTCTAAACAGAAGGTGACTGCATTGTCAAAGACTGCTGGTGAGTAATTGCAGACAGTGTGCCAGATTGTGACTAACTGGGTACAAAATTTTAAGATTAAATCATTTACAAACTAGTAATGACTTTTCAATGCAGCTTTTCTTCCTGTAATCTGAAATACTTAAAATGGACTTCATTTTATATGTTGTCAAAGCATTGTCTGTTTTTATTTGTAAGCAAATGCAAAATGGTCTCTTAGAGTACAAGTACTTCTTTTGGGATTTGGGATGACAGCATTCTTCAGAATGATCAAAAGGAAATGAAATAAATGATCAGGTTCCACATAAGAAAATAGAGGAAACTTCACTCTAGTCATTATCTGGATACAGTCAACGTAATGGCCTGTGTACTGTGTCCCTGTGAAGTAATGTGGTAGTCTGGATTTCTTTCCTAATGAATAAGCATTTGTCATATAAAAATCATCCCCGAGGAATTATCTGACGTAAGGAATTAGTGCAGTTGAAGAGACATATGGATCACAGAAGGCAATTAATTCAGAGATCCTGTTAAGAGCTCAGGGGAAGTACATTGCATTTGTTCCCTGTTTATAATATATCCGAAGGTGTAACATCAAAAATATCCTCAGTGCTAGTTCAGTGTGAATGCTCATTGATTATGTACGATAGAGATCTTTCATGTGTGAAAAGGCTGCTAGCCTAGGGGAGAAATAACTTGAATACCAAAAGCAGTGAGAATTACCTGTTTACAGAGTTTTACTTCGTTAATGTCAGAGTATGTATGGCCTCAGTATTCAGCTACCTTGTAGGGACCATACACAAATGGCTTCTGATGTAATGGCATTTTGGCCATTCCTTTTTCTCCTCTCTAGTAATGAACTTCAGCACTACTTTAGCTTTCCAGTTGTCTTAATTGCACATGCTTTGATTTAAACCTCGAGCTATGCCACACGAGGTTTAGGTTGGACATCAGAAGGAATTCCTTCACAGAAAGGTTGTTAAACTTTGGAATGGATTTCCCAGGGAGGTGCTGGAGTCACTGTCCTTGGAGGTGTTCAAGAAACAACTGAACGTGGTGCCATGGTCTACCTGACAAGGTGGTATTGGGTCATAGGTTGGGCTTGATGGTCTTAGATGTCTTTTCCAACCTAAATGATTCTGTGATTCTAAGATCATTGCAACCTTTAAGATACATTTTTTATTGTATTATGTATAAAAGAAACAAGTCTGAAGATAATAAATTGAACACTGGTTTACACAGACTTACAGAAAAATCCAATCTTTGTTTCTTTTGTTGCACCCTAGGAGGCTTTTCGATGGGAGGTGGAATGGCAATGCATTTGGCATATAGGTTTCATCAGGATCTGGCAGGAGTCTTTGCCTTGTCTAGTTTTCTCAATAAGGACTCTGCTGTTTACCAGGTGAGTGTGGAGTAGGTGTTACAGAAAACCCGCTTAGTTACATGGAAAATGTGGTGATTAACATCCAATATACACGTTTATTCATCTGAGGCCGTTGATTCGTATTCTAAACTTACACCATTTCCTGGAAATAGATAATCAGAGTATTAGGAAAATCAGCCTTTACAGCTGTCTTTAAATGATGTTTTGTTGCACTTTTTTGCACAGACAGTACAATTATTAAAGTGTAGAAGGAGATTAACAAATTAAATGCTTTACTAGTTGTCCTTAGTTGTTAAAGAGTCTGTGTAAGCATAGCTATTCCTTTGAAAATTTGTGATGCATTATAATACTCATGAGCTCCATTTGCCATCATGAATTTTTTCTGTTTCTCTTATTTGGAGAGGGGTATAGACCTTAAAGTAAACCTTATCAGTTGTCGAGAGTTACCATATTGGAATTTGAAGGGCACTTTTTTCCCTTATTTCCTTGTCCTTATTTCCTGTGGAGATAGTACAATATGACCCCTAAAATGTAGATTAGTAAGTGCAATGCTATATAAGTTGTCACCGTGTAATTCTAAATATTCTTTTTAAATTTTTGGTAGTGTGTCTGACAGTGTCTCCTTTCCATCTAGGCTTTGAAAAGAAATGAAAGTGCTCTTCCAGAACTATTTCAGTGCCATGGAACTGCTGATCAACTAGTTCTCTACTCATGGGGTGAAGAGACCAACAAGATGTTAAAGTCTCTGGGAGTATCAGCATCACTTCATACTTTTCCAAACCTCAGTCATGAGCTGAACAGAACTGAAATAGAACAACTGAAATCCTGGATTGTAAAGAAATTGCCTGTTGAAGCACCAAACACAAATGAATAAATGAAGATCCAGCCTCATACTTTCTGATTTTCGTGGTTTTAAAATCATGTGTGACAAAAATATGGGTGTCCCATATCCCTTACGTAAGCACAGCTTCAAGTAGACACTTTTATATTCCATAAAGTTCACCTGAGTGGTGAAAAGATGGTGCTGACCACTGAACCTCACTTTATCATATGGGTTTCTTCTTCTGTTTTCTTGACCTGCTTTTAAGCAGATGTCAGTCTACAAAAAATAATGACTGATTATATTAAAACCATTCCAAAATAACCAAAGCAATATTCGGGAAGCATTGTTCTGAATGCCCCAGAAAAAAATTTTTTTTGAAGGATGGGGGGTGGGCAGGGAGGTGTTCTAAGATGGAAAAATACACAGTGGCATGGTTGTTTCTAGTGGCATTACAGCAACAAAAAAGCCAATTATTAAATTAATGCAGTTTTACTTGTAGAAATGCCTGCATCTATTCAGGTTTGCTGAGAGGAACTGTATTGGCTTCAGCTGGATTCTCAGCATGTGGGAATGAACCTGCCTCAAAGCAGAGTTGTATGTCACCTCAAAAAAAATCAGGTTTGTGTTCTATTTTAAAAAGTCCTGAGTAGCTGTGTCTAGCTATAACACAGGCCCTTGTTATTGCCCATTCTCATTGTTTTGTAACTCAGAGATCTAGCTTTGTGTGAGTTTATTGAACCCTTTGTGGTTTGCAGTGTAGATTAAAAAGAAGAAGTGCCATCATGATTGCTAAGATCTGTCCTGTTTTTGAAGAAATCATTCTTTGAACCCTGTTCCTGTAGAAACTTATTTTTGCCAAGAGTTTTCTTTTGGCCTGCAAGACCACATTTTAAATTAAAAGATGAAGATACTTGACTCCTCCGTGAATATTTAAAAGTTGTAAATAATGATTGTGATATAAAGAAAACTTGTATCCCCGTATTTTAATGGTGGATGATTCATCTCTCTGTCAGTTTGATAAATTATCTAAGAGTATAAATATCTATTCTTATGTAATTGTAATGCTTTTTTGGTTTCTCCCCCCTCTGCCCCATTTTCTACTCCCCAATTTCAGTAATATTTTTAACATGACAAGCTATTCAGCCTTTTGCCAAAGCCAATAGATCCAAGTCTCTTGCTTAATCCTCTCCTTTTCCCGTTTTTGAGGAGTGGATCTGGGACACTGTTGTTTGCTTTGTCACAGCAGATTGCTGCCAGTACTATGACTCCAGAAGTATCAGCCAGCTCCCAGGGACTAAGTTTTATTTGAATCCTCATGCTCCGAGACCTCAGCCAGCTTTTACCTATCTTGAAGTGTAAGCAAAAGGAAAAAAATGTCACTGTTCAAGTACAAGGCATGTAATTGGCAGTAGCAAGTAACAACTTCCTGCTGCTAAAAATATTTTGCTTTATTTCATTTTCCTAACATTAGCAAGTCAGCAGTCTGTTCTGAAAAACAGCATTTTAAATGGCACATGAAAACTCAGCTATTTGAAACAGTAAGTGAACAGCAGTTTTTCCTAGTGCCCTAGGCTTCCTAATTACTGCAAATTAAATTGAAACAGGTGTGTTCAGAGGCAGCTGAGCTAACATTGCCTTGGCCCAACTCTAATTGCAATCCTTGACAAGTGAAGTAGCAGCATTTTAGGGATAATACATCACTTTTGCCCCATTTTCTGCCCTTCCTGAGCTCCTGTCAGGAGGCTCTTTGAACCACTAATGCAAGGTGGCAATTCATTTTGGTGACAAGTGCATTCCAATGGGAAAGTGGCAGGCTTCTGGCAAGGAGGCTTTTAACAAGGTCAGAGAAGAGCATAAAGCAGTTGAAGGAATATCATGGAGGGAATAGAAAATATTATCAAGCCAAACCCAGCTCTTTCAATTGTTTTTGCAGCGTTAATAATTGCAAATACAGTGGATACAGGGTTTGGCTTAGTTCCCATGATAAAGGTTGAAAAGCAATTACAAATGTCACGACATCCTTAGAAAACAGTAAGTCCCCAGTCCGCATCTATTTTCTGCCATCTTCTTGGCTTGTGAGAGAAATGCCAAGTAACCAGGAGATGCATTGTGACATAAGGCTGGAAGTCCATTAGGTATATGCTTTAATGCTGTAAATCTCAGAGGTTTTGAGGTCACTTTTGGAGTGTTGGGAGAACTCAACAGTTTTCCTTCAGTCTGCAGGTAGTGAGGACAGTGGGACTCGCCTGTCCCTTTTGTTGAGGATGGTGTGGCTCTGTGTCCCAGATGGTGCCAAGCTCATGCTGGACAAACAGATTGAAGTTTAGCCCAGAAAAATTTGGGTTGCTCGTTGGTATTGAGAAGCAGCCAAAGGCAATAGTAGTCCTTGAAGACAGTGGGCCTGCTGTTAGATCTCTAGTCAAATGAAAACCCTAATAGTCAAAA
The DNA here is from genome assembly GCA_013397975.1 of Machaerirhynchus nigripectus. Taxonomy (NCBI): domain Eukaryota; kingdom Metazoa; phylum Chordata; class Aves; order Passeriformes; family Dicruridae; genus Machaerirhynchus; species Machaerirhynchus nigripectus. The sequence goes on along the minus strand of VZRQ01001903.1, from coordinate 220,439 downwards.
TTAGCCCAGCTGCTTGACAGCATGTTTCAGAAGTAATTCAGACAGCTTTTTGACTGTCCTCTCTTTTTGACCTGGCCCTCTTTTACCACACTTAAAAACTTCATTTTTAATTTGATACTGGAAATAAGGTAAGGGTTTATTTGCCAAAAGGGCATCTCTGTGATGCTTATGGCACTGCAGCTCCAGGACCTGCCTGTTGATTTCTGGGTAGAGTTTAAAGTGATTCTTAGAGTCTTTAAGAATCAAAAAGACTTCTTTTTGGAGTAAATGGTTGCGTGTTGTCAGGACAGAGTTCCTGTATCAGGTGCCAGAGCATACAGAGCCCTGAACTGGTATGTCTTATCAGCTGAATTTAGGTTCAGATGAAGAGACTGAAAAAAAAATGCAACCTTTCTCATTCATCCCTAATGTTTCACTCCTGATCATTCAAAAATGTTAAGGGGAAAGATGCCCTTCACTCAGGAGAAACAAACTTGAAGCACTTTCTTTTTTTTTTTTTTCCCCTCTGTACTTAAGCTTTGTCCTGTTTCTGTTCATGTTTAAAGATACAGTCCTGAACAGCTTTTTGAGGAAGAGTTTGCAAAATTTAAGTGCCAAGCCTGGATGTGTACCACTTGAGCTACCGAAGATGTGAGAACATGAACTAGAAAGAGGGCGGGTCTGTCCTGCTCCAGAAGAGGCAGGAGCAATTAGTTGGCAATGCTGGTTTGTGTTTTTACTGTAACTCTTTTGAGGTATTTTTTTCTTCCTTTTCAAAGTTAGATAAGAGTTTGGCTTTAAAGTCCAAACTTATAATACCATTTAAAAATATAACTGGAATAACTGACTGAGTAAATCTGTTCAGATTGATATTATTTTCTTGGTACTGTTTTGGTGAAGCACACAGTTCAGTAGGCAAAAGAAAACTAGTTTAATAAAAACTTTGATTCTTGGGCTCAGTTAGTGTCTTCCATACTGCTTCAGAAACAAAGCACTAGTGTTTGGACTTTTTTTTTTCTTTTTACTTTTCTGACACTTCACATTTGTATTTCAGATGTTTGAAATTTGTGACTAGATCATTGCTGTGAATGTGGGTGCCTTCTGAGTAATTCATGTCCTTGTACAGATGTATAAAGCCAGAGAAGAAATATGAATAAGGCAGAAACTGGCTGAGCAATGTGGGAAGCCAGAAGTCATTGGTAACATAATTTTGACATTAAAGCAAGAAATTCTCTATTTAAATTAATCTCTTCTCATGTTAGATCTTTCACTGCTTTTTTAGTAAATCATCTTTAAAGCCATTTAACAAGTTTCTACAGATGAAGTGAGCCAAGTGGGTGAAAGTAACTTGTATTTATAAAGATGAGATCCAGATGGCAAAACATGGAAATGGGAACCTAGTGGACAGTGTTAGAACAAAATTTGTTAGGCCATAGATTGAGGAAAGTGGATGTGAGCTTACTTTGCAGTTGACACGTTCTAGGGCAGCTGAGAAGATTGTTCAGGAGATCTTTGAAAATAAAACTTGTTCTGTAAGTTTTCCAGCTTGACTCAACCTTCATTTGAGATGCAGCTGGTTAAGGGTGCTCTAGAGAAAGGAAATAACAATTGCCAATTCAGTTTCCTACTTCTGTTTCTTTTCCAAATCCTCTTCCACTGTGGGAACCTGATACAGCTACTCAGAAGAAAGAGAAACTAGCAATTCTATTTTCAATATCAGGTTGTCTGTTCAAATGTTTCTCTGCACACTGCACTGGGACTTAGCACCCAGCTATGCCTTGGGTGAGTATTGTGTTTACAGAACAGTTAGCTTAAAAAAAATCATAATTTAGAAGAGCCAGTGGTGTGGATCCAGCAAGGCCTCTTATTCCCTGTGGCATTGAGCCTACTAACCTGCTGTAATCAAGGTAAGTTCTGTGAGTTTAAAGTACTGAAATTCCACTCTTCTGTTAAGCATGTGAGGGCTGTAGGCACTGCTTTGGTGAGGAGGCACCTAAAATCTTCTGTGGGTGCAGTGTGTGAATCTATAGGTTCTTTTAAAAATGTAAGGAAAAGTTGGTATCTCCTTACTAAGTTCTTAAAAACAGTTGTATAACGAGTGTTAAACATTACTCTGGGATCATTAATTGATAGTGACAAGGAATTTGTCATTTGTCATGATTCCTGAGAACAATGCCAATGAGACTTTGTAACCTGTGCCTTAATACACAGTGGAGACTGTCAAAATAGACCAGAGAGTGTACTTAGAACTTTTCCACCACTTCATAGAGCAGTACTTTGTAGTTGGTAGGTATTTTACCCTGGCTTCTTAAAAGTAGTTACTGTTCTAAATTAAATGCAACATGAAGGAGTAATAATCTAATAGTCTGCAACTCCTAATAAAAGCATAGAAGAATTAATTGCTTGCTTGTGCTCTCTTGGTTAGTTAAAGGTGTTTGTCACCACAAAGAATGTACAGTGGTAGACATCAAGTACATCAGATCATAGTTGGAATCAAGGAAGCCATCAAGATGTTATGTATACAGTAGAAAATTTATAAAAAGTACATCTTCTGCTGCTTCTTGGCCTTTAAAATATGCAGAAATGAATGAGACTGCAAGAATTACCTGCTGTCATAATTGATCTTAGTGGAAAAACTGCCTGATGGGGCACGTTTCAGCCAAATACTGGTATTCAAGCATGTGAACAATCTCTGCTGCCTTAGAGCCTATGGTTCCCACTGATGGATCTGTGTAGGAAGTCTGGCTTCAAAGATGGAGTTTGTTTAGTTTGAGTTTGGAGGGTTTGGGGTGAAGTTCTTAATGTAGCCAAGGTCTTGTGAGGGGCAGCCAAAATAATTATGAATCTTAGTCACACTAGTATGCCAGAATTGCAATGCAGTGATTTAATGCTTCCAGAGTAATAAGAATGCTTGAGTGCTCAACCATGCTCCCCTTCCATAGCTTCCACTGCTAATCTCTAGCCCACTTAAGGTATACTTAGAGGAGAGTCTCTCTTTTGTGTTTACCTCTTTATGAAGTGGAAGTTGGAATAATTGGGAGGTTAATGTGATGTATGATTTAGGCAACAAACTTCATCTATACTTAAAACAGAGCTTCCCTTCATTGTCTTTGCATTGCAGAAATAGTCATGGCTGTCTGATGACCTGGGCAACAACTATGGCATTTTTGTCACTAGGATTTTTCCAAATACACGAAAATTTAAATCAGGTTTACCCATAGACCCATTTTAACTTAAGCCTCAGTCCTGCACTTTTCAGAGAAATTAATGTTTTTCAGTGTTTCCACTGAACAGGTTACACTCTAAATTGGCTAAATAAATGCCCAGCAAGGAACTCAGCGTTCAGAAATGGAATTAACCATTTCTTTGGTTTGCAACAGAGTATTTTTCAGTTAGGACTTACAGGTGCCTGTCTGACTGCCACCTTTCCTTCCCCGCTGGTTTGGGAAGGGAGAAGAAGCTTGTTTAGAAGTAAGTTCCCTCTCCTTTTGGACAGTCAGCCTGTGGAGAAGCACTTCATTCCATGACACATCAATCAGGTTTACACTTAGAGTCATATAGACTTTTGTACTATGGCCACCTGCAGCATGTACAGAGGTGATGTGGAGTGCCATGTGCTAATTTAACATAATTTCCTGAGAAATGAACTGGATTGCAAATGAAGGATGGTGCTGCCAGTATTTATAATAAGATATTGATATGTTTTTTTGGGAACACTGTGGCCCATGTTTCTGTTTGTATTTATAACTTAGCATGAATCATAACCAGGAGTCAGAACTGTGCTGGTGAAAAGAATGGATATTAATATTAAAAGTGCCAGGGCAGATTTTGTATATCGAAAGCTGACAAAAAAGACAATTTGCAGAGGTTTCAGTGAGTGCATCATTAAATCACCCTTGGCTCCTTCTCAGTTGCATTTTTTTAAACAATGCTTCTCTAAGCAAAAATATAAACATGTGAAACACTGAAGGTGACTTTCTTGGAAGAACTGGATTTTTTCCTCGCTAAGGAAATATATTTTTTCTGAAGATGTCCAATTGATTAATGCCAGACTGCGTGGAATTACTGAGTGAAGTCCTCAAGATGTTTTAGTGTTTTTATAGCACAACTCGGTTGTCAATGTTTTTGTGTATATAAAAATATTTGGCAGCTTAGTTGACCGGATAGGCGATGGTATGTGAATTTCACATTTTATATAAAGGCCCTTGGTTTCATATCTGCAATTAGGGGTTTAACATTCAGTTGAAACAGCGGTTAAGTGATTGCCTTCATAATTTCTGTAATGTCATGAGAAGGGAGAGCCTTGTGTCATGCTCCACTCCACCAGCTCTGAATATTTGGTTTTCCTGAAGGCATTTTTGGACCCAGCAAGCTGTCAAGCCTGGAATTGCCTGTAGTCCTGCTCGCCTCGGCAGCTCTCCCCATGGCCCATGAAGGGACTTAGATCGGCTTTCCCGGTGATAAAGGCAAGTTCCATCCTGATAGTGGAACCCCCTTACAGTGTTTGGCATGAGCAGCACTGAGAAATGTAGGTATTGTATAAATTCCCTTCTTGAATTAACCAGAGTCCTACCAGTACTTTGGTTAAGCTGCTGTAAAACTGCTGGTATGCATTTGTTCATAGTTTGGAAAATACTGTTTTCATTACAGTAAACCAATATAAACATCAGCAATATTGCTATCAAACAAATTAGTTCTCATATGAAATGTACGGTAAGTAAATTTGTTGTGTAGCTGAATACAGTGTTATTTAATGGAACTTGGTTTGGTGCCAAGCAAACATATGGATCTTTAAATGCATTCCCCTTGGGGCTGTGTTGAAATCATCCACCAATAACATGGGCCGAATTCCCTTCCAGATTTGCAGGCTGGCTGCCCTTATTGTGTGAGGTTTGAAATGCAACTAACGGTGCAACAAGTTCTGTTTTGTTAGTTTTGGGGTTTTTAAAAAATTTGCTTCACTAAAGCTTTTCTTCTCTCATTCTCCACCTCCCCACCCCCCCCCCCCCGCAACCTTCCTTTCACCCTGGAAAAGAGTTTTATTTTATCTTCAAAAGCCACAAAGGTTCTTGGTTCCTTTGGGGATTCTTGTCTTCATTTCTCTTCTAGTTCTTTCCTTTTACTGGGGAAAATTGATATAAGGGGAGATATATGGAAGACAGGGTAATACAGGTAAATATTCTTGCCTTTGCCTCTTTATAATATTAAAATTATTACTATAGAAATATGTATATTTCTGAAAAATTATTTTTTCAGAAAGTACTGCCTTTTTTTCTCAGTTGTGACAGTCTGTATTCTTTGACAGGAAGCAGTATTGACAAAGCTACTTCAGCCATCATATTTTTAACCACAGAACTTTAATGGGCTGCCACAACAGGTTACATTACACTTGCAGCAGAAGTAATAGCATAGACCCTTGTCTGTGATCGTGCTATTGTGTGTACTTGCTTTGCTTGCTGGATGTAGTAGTATTTGAAACCAGTGTCATTCCCTTCTTGTAGTGAAACACAAGCGTCAAAGCTTAACACAAGTGTTCCTCCATAGCAGTCGCTCTTAAAATAGGCCTTAAAAACTACTGTAATTAACTCAAGTCATTTAAACTTAACTCACCACAGTTTCTTTAAAGCCTTCCCTTTGTACTTAATAAAATGCTGAAGTGGTTCTGAAAAGGATGGGCTTCATTTTACTTTGTCAAGTTCCCTCCAGTGCTATGACCACAAGTGAGTGTATTACAGTGATCTGTGTGTGCTGATGTCTCTTGTAGTCAAAATTGTGTTCTGGCTTACTAAGACAACTAAATGGCACAAATTATGTCCCTAGATTTGTGCCCAACATCCTCTCCAGAGCTTTGAACACATTTAGCTCCTGGCTGGCTGGCCAGACCAGGTCAGGTTACCTGATGGTGGCATGTAGAACTTGCAGGCATTCAAAAACAGCTTAACATCCAGCTCCAGGCACTGGATAGAGACCACCTTGGAGGGACTTGGCTTTAGGAGAGCAGCAGGAAAATAAAATGTTCTTTCAATAAATAATTAGGAGGACCTGTTAATGCTATACAGAGGAGAGCAGAGTTGTCTGTGCCAGTTCTGTAAATTGGTGGAGCTCATTTAGGACCAGTTGAACTGTGCCAAAATACATCAGACAATGTCCTTACATGAGTGGAGGTACTGGGGGCTTGACCCTGTGCCATCTGAGGATCTGCTTTTTCTGGATAGTACATCAAGTAGGAGAGGATGTCAAAAAGCAGTTCAGTAGTATGATTTTTTATTTTATTTTCTTAGAAGCCTCAAGAAAATGTAGGTGAAATGGTGGCATAATGCTGACAGCTGGAGAGAGGGCACTTGTGTTGGAATTGATGCAGCCACCACTGGCAAGCTGAAAGATGTTCTTACTCCCTCAAAAACAGAGTTAGGGGCTAATTATAGACCCACTGATGTAATGGGAACATTCTGACCAACCATTATAGTCCTAATCATAGTTGTAAGTACGGTAAATTAAAAAGGCTGTTTTTCTTGCTTTCTGCGTATGAATTCCATTTCATAATAACATTTTGCGTTATTTCAGGGAAGTTGCAGGGCTCTGAAGGTGATTAAAGCTACTCAGTCATCAGCAGCATGACTTGTAACCCACCCAAAGGCTGCTTGTAATATTATTGCTTCATTTTGTTACTTCTCTTGAAAATTCCTTAGCTGAAGGTGAGATGTGGTCTAGGGAACCTCAAGTGTTAGACTGGAAAATTAGAGCTTTGTGCAGCCACTACAGCCTGCTGTCTGTTTTGTTAAAATCTTGGTGGGAAGGGGATAAAGAGGAGTGGAGGCAGCCTGGGGGCATTGAGTCCTGTGTGCAGCATGGAGCAGTGTCTGTACTGCAGCACTGTGCTCTGTGGGGCACTGTCCAGAGCAGGACCCCCAACAGGAATCTGTGCAGCTCTGGGACTTCACCGTGTAAATCCAAGCTCAGTCATCACGTGTGTGCTGGCACATGGACTTTTGTGCACTGTTTTTACCAGGTAAGTGCACCAAGTCTGCCACCTTATACTTAAACCCATGTTCTTGTTAGAGAACTTTGGCTCGTGTCTCAGACCAGTTGACTGAAATGGTTCATGGCAAACCCAGACTTTCAGTGTACTCTGTCCTGTCAAAGATCACTTAAGCTGAATTATTCAGCTGCTCACCCTAGGTTCCCTTTGGCTTATCTGGGAAGAGTTATCTAGTCCCTTCCCAAAGTGTTTCAGCTTGGAGCTCATGCTCCATCTCTCTCCATGCCTGTTTTGTGCGAGCAGTGTTTTGGACTCAGAGCAGAATTGAGAGTGGAAGGGCAGGAGCCAAATATTAAAGAAGTTTCTTCTGCCTGCAGGGGCACATTTGGCACGTGTATGACCAGGGTATCATATGTGGGGTCAGCATCAGAGTGACGTGAGCCTGTCAACATGCTTTGAGTTTGGGTGGCTGCAAGTAGGTTGTGACCTTGCCTGTTCAGTCAGAGATAAGCTGGGCTTCACTTGCACAGGCCAGATGCAGAGACAAAACCTCTAGGTCTTGAGTGTGTTTGGATCTCATGTTGTAACCTGAGACCTGAGGTGCACTGAGAGATGAGCTGTCATAGCAGTATGCACGGATGAGAAACAGGATCCCAGAGGATATGACCTTCTAGGAAGAAAAATGACATGCACTACTGTTTTGTTTTGTGGGTTGGTTTGGGTTTTTATTTTATTTTAGTATCAAAAGCAATGAATAATATGGGGAGCCAGAATAACATTTGAAGTTGGCAGTCAATACTTGGGAATCAGATATCAGAGATAACAGGCATGATGCAATCCAATGAGACATGCTTGAAGGGGGTGAGGGAGGACAGCAGAGATGGTGAATAACCTTGAGAGGAAAGACTCTGGGGGACATAACCACATTGCAGAGAAGATGTAATACTTAAGGGGCCAGAGGGGCAGTAGAAAATGTCAGAAGCCTTTGAGAGGGCCAGAATGTTATGATCTGTTCCCCAGCTACCACTTGGAGATAAGCTTCTCTTTAGGAAAGAATCAGAAATATTTAAAATTTATGTGATGTGCATTAAATAAAGTGCATTGTCAGCTGATGCTTCAGCCAAATTTTAAACATGGTCAGAAGCTTTTCAAAGCTTTTTAATATTTTAGATTATAAATCAGTGTTTTTACACTGTATTGAAATTACCATAAACTCCCAGCCTTTGTGATAAGCCACCAGATAAAGGACTAGAAGCCAGTAAATATTTCTTGCTAATAATCTCAAAAGAAGTTCTTAGTTCTTCCTCAAAAGACTGAAAAATTGATTCCCAAATTCGGTTCAAACTGGTGTGGATAACTGCTGCTTTGGATATATAGGGTATAATTCCTGGATAAAGGTTAAAAGATTGCTAGTTAAAAGACACTTGAAAGTATGTTAGTTTAGTAAAGTGAAACAAAAGGCACACGGTAAAAAAGCAAAACTGCTCAGACTAGTTTCTCTGTCCCAAATAAAATGTGGGAAGTAAACCCACTGCATAATGGACTAAATGCAGAGCTAAAAACTTGTGTCATTCTATTGCAAGTGGCATGATTTTGTGATGTATTTCATAAAGCTGTAGCTCATTTAAAGTCATGACTCTGTGAGAATTTTTACGTATTGATATTTCAAGTTTACAGTCTGAATTGCATGAAAATTGAAAATACTCTCTAAAAACTCTAGAAATCCAAAGCAAAGGAAAAAAAAAAAACTAAACACAAATGATCTTTAGTAAAAAAGATGATGCGGGGATTTTTTAAGCTGGTCATAAAACCTTGGGGCATATTGAGTGCTATATGTGAGTAACCTGTATTTGAGTGCTACATTTCACCACCAACTTCAAAGAGATTATGCAGCCTCAAGAGGAATATTTGCTAAGTAATATGACCAGGTCAGTATGAGGGTGATTCCACTGCATGACTTCACTGCCATGTGAATTTAAAGACATGTAATTTAAAACTTCATTCTTGCAGATAAACAGATTTTTCCTTACTCTTTTTGAAGTGAACCTGGAAAACATCTGATCACCATCCTCCTTAAGTTTTTTTTTTTTTCTTTTTTTTATATTAGGGAAATGTTTGTCACATATTCCTTGATATTCAGTTCCTAGATGAAATCTAAGTTCTTCAGCCTTGCCTTATGTCATATTTTGTAGGCCTATATAATTTTTATTGCTGGTGTTGAACTTGGTTAAAGTCCTCTGGATGAGGCCTTGCAATAGCAAAGTTGCACAGAATAACTACTGCCCATCTCTTAGGAATGTTGTTCACATTTTTAAAGCAAACCAAAAAGAACTTTTCCCTCTTGTGGCATAATGGTAGTGAATTGTATGTGGTTTGTCATGTGCTGTAACTCCAAATCCCCCAAGTTCATCTATATTTTGTGACTACAAAAAGTAACAAAAAAAACTTCCCTTTTTAAAGTGAGTTGGCTTAAAAATAACCAAATTCAATTTAACTCTCTCCTTCAAAAAAAAATTGGGGGGGAGGGCAGGGAGGAGAATTTTTTTTTGGGGTGGAGAGCTTTTATTTCTAGCTTCATACCAAAGCAAATTTTTATGGCTGAGTTATAAACCCCTGAAAATTGCAGTTCATAATGGAAACATTGGCAGATGCTGAACGGCGCTGCTGTAAAGTAGTATGATGCTTTAAGTTTTTCCACTTTTAGACCTGGAATAAAACTAAATTACAACACTTTCCATACAGGCATTTGATTTTCCCCCCAGTAATTTCTGCTGGATCTGTCCAGTGTTTCCTGACTTCCTATGTTGCCATTGGACTTTTTCCTATTGACTCTGCAATTGGTTTCATTCAATCAGTAGATTTACCAATGGGGATGCTCACACAAAGTGTTGTTTTCTGGGGCAGAGGGTGTCGGGGAATGTAATGCTGGCTTGAGGAAAGTTACGCTGAAGATTTATGGAAGAAATTTACAGCGAATGGGGCTGGAATGAGTGTTACGGGACTCACAAAGCATGTGAAGTGATAAGGGTTCTTACAATATTGTTCTGCAGAATAGAAGCGTTCTTTCAGACTCCATCCAAACCCATTGACCAAGGGGATGAAAAAGCACTTCAAGATGGGAATATCAGGATTGTTTTTCTTTCCCAAGGCAGGAGAAACAAAGCAGCAATGTGATTTTTCATAGCATTGCAATATGCTAGAGTATTCCAACAGGACCAATTTTATCTGAAAGTGGATATGAAAGCAATAGGCAGAATGGAAGTCAGCAAGTGGACAGGGCTTTTTTCTGGAATTATTCCTGGAGTCATTTCTCATACTGGCTCAGGCTGCAGGAAGCTGAAGATCAACATGTGGGTTATTTATAGCCATTTGCAAATGATCTGTTTAGCTACTTCAGTCCTTAGGGCAACACTTGCAACGCCACTCGTTTGGCCCCACAGTATTCCTGTTACAAATTATGGAGCCAGGGCATAAGCAAATAATGTAACCTTGCTTTTCTGGTGTGGGTCTCTCCTTGAAGATGAAATGTTTTGTTTATTATTATTGCTTTTACTGCATCCTAATGGATTTGTGGTGCTTTCTGGCATGAGCAACTCAGGAACATGATATATTCCTAGCTGGTTTGTATTTAGCTATTTTATTCAGGCAGTTTTGCCTTCAACCCTGTAACAACTCCCAGGCTGTTGGGGCAGCTGGGACTTCTGGAGTTCTCCTTGGGCAGCAGGTAAACTTCCTTGGACTGTAATGGGAATGATTTTAAATCAAGATATGAGAGACAGGTGCCTGAAAATTAGCCCTTAAGGTCATAGATAAATGCCCTTTTAAAAGGATCCAGATCAGGAGATAAACACTCCTTCCCAGATGTGGCTGAAGGTTGTACCTACCTTTTGCCAGAAGTTACACAACCTGTAGGTCTTTCCTGGATGGAAGCACATGACAGTTCCATAATCTGCTGCAGGAAAAGTTCTTTAGCCTTCACTGAGGAGCTGAGCTTTTCCAGCTGACTTTGTAGATGAATTCCAGTAGCTGTATATGAAAAACTGTATAGTGTTGGGCCCTCACTAAGGAAAGTGATAAACTGGAGCAAGTCCAGAGGAGAGCTGTTGCAATGGTTAGAAGGCTAGAGCATGAGAGGCTCTGGGAATTCCTGATGGAATGGGGTTTGCTTAGTTACGGGTGGTTGAGGGGATCCAGTTGCCGTCTTCCATTATCCAAGGGAGTTTTTGGAAATGTTATCAGACTCTCTGAAGGGCATCATGGCAGACAGACAAGAGGCGATGGTCACAATTTGTAAAAAAGGAAATTGTGTTTGGATGCAAGAAGTGTATTCTTCATGATGAGAGTGGTGAAGCACCATGAAAAATCAATCCCTCCTTAGGGGTTTTCAAATTTTAGCCAGACCAGACCCCACTTTGAAGATGGTGCTGCTCTGAGGAAGTTGGAGCAGGTGACCTCCTTAGGTCCCTTCCAACCTATTTTTTTTCGGTGAATCTGAATTCATTTTACCAAAGGTAGAGTCAGTATGGAAGAAAAAGAAGTAGCAAAATTGAGGATTTGAGAAACAGGCATGTATCTATATGACCAAGTGAGAAAAACAGGTTTCCATTTATTGACTTTTAGTGGTTTAGTTTTCCTTTGGAAAATAAAATCAGGTATAGTTTAGAGCCTGAAAATGAGAAATACAGTTGAATCAGAAGAGCTTAATATTTTCAGCTCCTGTTTTTCAGAAGTAAACCATTATTTAAGAAGAATGTATTTCCTTTGCAAAGAGGAATTCCAGAGAATGATTGTGATGTTTCTTAATATGCATTGATAAGTACAAAAACTACATTCTGCAAGCTTTTGTGTATGTGTGTGTATTAAATATATATAAACTGATTTATAGCTTTTCAGTCAATGTAGATAATTCTGCATTTTAAAAATCGTGAGCATGGAGATGTCAAAACGATGTTTTGGAAAATAGAACTCCCAAAAGATTATATAGCGTTATGACAAGCTAAGGTGGTTTACACTTAATACTGACTTTTTTTTGTTTGCTTCAGCTGAAGGACAGTTGTGGAGGGCAAGAAATTTGAAGAACTGGACTTTTGCTAATACCTTCTCACCGCAGCAGTCAGCCTTGTCACTTTGCATTAGTTTTACTCTAAAGCTTGCCAAAGAGATCACCTGTCCTGTAAAACAGTCAGACTTGTCCAGACGAATGACCAACCAGGGACACAGTAATTGCTGCTCCATGGTGCTCATTGTGAAGCCTATCTGGTACAGGAAGCCAGGAGGCATATCTGGGATCAGGAACCAGGTCTTCTCTGGGCTGGTCTGACTCACTTTCCTCTGGCCTGTTCAGTGTATTTGTTGTTAATACAAGAACCAAAATCAACCGAAAGCAGATAACCTTGTGTTATAGGACCCTGATTGTTTTTAAACACTGATAAAGGCACTTTGTAAGATCAGCTTTTGATTTGTAGCTGTTTATATTTGCAAGAGACTGAGAGGTGCTAATGTCCCTTCTGGCATTTGTAGCTATTTTGTTTTCTGAAGATTTGTGGGTTTTACATGGCATAAAATCAAGCAATAACAGAGCTGTGACGGGCGGGATTGCTGTTGGGGTACAGAATGAGTCTTTAGGCTCCAAGCAAGTTGCTTACTTTGCGAGTCAGCGTCTGCTCTCTCCACTATCTCCTGTTGCATAAAAGGGTTATCACTTCAGATGGAAGGTTCTCTAAAAAAATACACAGCAGGGTTGCATCTGTGACTGGATGAAAAAAGGCTTCGAGCTGGGATTTCTTTTCTGCTCAGGTAAGGCTTCTTCCTGCACTATAGATGTCCTCACAAGACAAGCAAACATAGTCTCTGTTACTGAACCAAAAGGGGCAGATAAATCTGACAAATTTTGCTCTTCTGCTGTTTTTCTCTTCCTAGTTTATGAAAGGTCACGGTGTGAACCACTTCAGTGCCTTCCACTGTTTTCTTTCACATTTTACAGCGCTTGCATGATCTCAGTGAGGGAGCCTGTTTATTGTGCATGCCATTCAGTTTAGATTCAACTGCAGCACATGATTACAGCGACTTAGAGGAAAAAAACTGGAAAATAAGTCCCTGATGTAAAACTGGTAACTGAGCCAAAACAGTAGTGCCAGTTATTTCAATGTCTCACATAGTGATTTACGAATTCACTGCAAACACATTTAATGATTTACTGGGACAACTGTGTGTATTAACCAGCCCTGACAAAACCTTGGATGCAAACTTCTTTTGATGATAATTTTTCCTTTTAATATTTGACAGAGAGGCATTAGAAGGTGACAGTAGTGAAAGCTTACGCTTGCATCATACTTTTCACTGCCACCCATGAGTTTATCCCTTCAGTCTCCACTGTATTATTTTATTTGGGAAAATATATGCAATGTCTCATGCAAGAATGAATACCTACAGGACTGATCTGAACCCTATAAATATTTAGTAAGCTGATTCATAACCCAATTTTTTTTCACACACACGTATTGCACATGCATGCACCTACTGCCTATGTGGCTGATTTAGGCTGCTGAAGACTGTGAGAAGTAGTTCGTAGCTGGCATCACTGACTGTCTTTCAGCCTTTGCCTACTCTTTCCTAATTTGCACAGATTGAATCCGTAGGATTTACCAGACAGGCTATGGCTGAATGGAGGAGGATGGAGGGTTGCATGTAAGCACAAAACAATTTTTAGGAGATGTCTGCTGGTTTCTTCACTTTATGGCAGCTCACACATAGGTAAGTTCATTTTATTCCAAGCAGGCATTTACTCAGCTTTATAATAGCTTCTATCACAAGTCTCTTGTCCAAGGAAAGTACTTTCAAATAGTGCTTGTCTTAACGGTGAATACAGAGGCCCTGTCAGCCTTTCAAACTGAGCCACCAAATACCTTTCCACAGGAGAACATTACAGCTGCTGTCTTCCTACTAAACCGGCAGCAAGGAATGACTAAATGTCACCTAAAGAAAGTTTTAAAGGTGAATGGAATTAATGGAAGCCCCAGGTGATTTCTCTATGATCATTTTAGAGCCTGAGAGAGGCAGTAGCTCAGGTTTTTTTTGATCCAATAAAGTCCCATCCCACAACCTTATCTATGTGCTGGCAAGGTGAAGCAAAACAAAGCACAAAGCAGACAGTGAGAGCTGTCCAAGGGCTGTAGGAGGAAGTTGGAAGTAAAGACTTGTTTTTCACGCAGTGCAAAAGCTTGGTCTTTTTCCTTCCTCCTGGCTGGTTATCTCCAAATAAGCCAGATACCATTATAAATATTTTGGGAGATATTCTTAGATCTTTGTAAATGTTCTGTGTGGTTTGGTTGGTAACAACTGTAGAAAAGTTCCCTTTATTCTCACTGCTGCATGTGTCTAGGGCTCAAGTATCTCAATCCTGTTGCATATCTATTTTTAAGAGCCATATTTTTTATAGCTTACATACAGAGTCTCCAATGCACATTTATGTGCTACAATGAGGTCATTTTTCTGGATAATTGGGAAAGTCAAGTAATTGCTAGCAAAAGTAAACATTTCTCTTAACGTCCATGAAGCAAGTCTTAGAGCTGTTAGATACCTACACTTTTGAAATTAAACAGTGCTTTTACATCAATATGAAATCCATCTTGAGCTATGCTATGATGTCATCTGGCAGTACCAGGGCACGTGTAGGCTATTTCAATACCCTTCATTCATGATGGGGATCCTCACTGTGATTTCATTTTTCCCTTAGACAGCAAAAGGTGATGAATAAAATGTGGTATTCATATGATTTGTGCGTATTTGTAGCATGCCTCATGTCAGTTTAAGACACCAGTGGGATGGGCTGGCAGAGTATTCTCTCTATTTTTTATTGCCTTTATGCTCTCCAAAGCATGGCCTTTAAGGTCATTTACCTGGTGGCAGCAAGATACTTTGGAATAACAAACAGAAGAAACTTGGTCTGTGTCTAGGCTTCCTTATTTTATGTGGTTTGGGGTCATAATTTCCAGTTTCAGCTGTGGTGAAGATTGCAGCTTCTCTGCTGAAATACCCGGCTTAGTCTGGGACGCTTTAGTACCTTCTTCCCTAGAATTTCCCGTAAAATTTTCTCAGCTCATCTATCTGGGATAAAATGTAACTATAAGAGCAAGATTTGTCCTCCCATGTCAGAAACATTAATTTTGGGATTGCTGCTTCTAATGTAGCATCACAATCTAACCAATTTCCTGCTTCCACCTACTCTCTGCAGGTTTTGCTCCCTTATGTCATTTACTAAACTCTTCGACTCAAGCTCCACCAGAAAGACTTTTTGTTATTTCACAGTCTGGTGCCCCAAACTCTGACTGGGGTGCCAGTTAATTATTTTAGCTGTGGTTATTCCCAGTAATTAGTGGTATGTATTCCAGTCACTGAGAAAGGAATGAATTTAGGTAGTCTATGGTCAAATGCCAGTTTGATGAGGGAAGGACAAAGTTTATGGTCTAAAGAAAGGAACAGGTTTCAAATTTCGTTGCAGTGAAGGTGGGTGCACTACATAGGAGAAAGGGAAATAACATGATTGTAGAGGCTGACATGTTGCACACAGTGGAGCCCTCAGTTACAGTATGAAGCCTGAGAACAAGCAAACCTGGGGGCCTTTGACACAGCAGAAAAATAAGAAATCCAGGATGATTTACTGCAAATGCCAGTGAAGAAGAACCATGGAAGCTGAGCTTGAGTAGTCGTTCTTGACAATAGGGAGCCAAAAGCAAGAGAAGAAACAGAAAAAAATTCTGGAAGTGGATCCTCAGCACTAGTCACTGATAAATTCAGCCCTCTGTGGGTGGTTAGATATCTTGTAATGCTTCAGAAGATGCTTACATGTCCATCAGCTCCTTAACCTCTTTGACTAATTCTGAGTACCTCCATCGTTAATATTCAGTAGATTTTACTTCATCCGGGATGTGATAGACAGTTGTTGATTGTATGCCTGGTGCAGCTTCAATTTCTTTCTCCAAAGAAAGAAAAATCTGGGAACTTCCCAGAACTTTCAGTCTGTGTGGATTTCTCTACTGGTGGTAGAAATCAGTCACCTTCCTTCTGTTTTTCTGAAATGTTAGAAATATCTTCTTTTGACTAAATAAACTTGTTTTGCCCTAGGAACCAGCTGATTGCACATATTGCTTTCCAACTCCTGAAAGGTTATATCTTTAAAATCCACGTTCCCTCAAAATTGTTAATTAGATTTGCCACTGTACCATACCACACTTCTGTAACTTCTTGGTAGGATGCAGAAAAAAAGCTTCAAGCTCATTGCTTCAGCAAATGACTACATAAGAAGTTCAGATCTGTTAAACTATGGTTGGCTTCATCTGACAGTGGCACCACCAGCATTAACCTGAATAAGAAAGGGGCAGTACAGGAAATAAAACAATGATTGCTAAGAGGTGTTTTTGAAACAGATTTACACTCAAGCAGTGTAAGTTACCAAATAGCAACTTAAGGATAAGTTGAGTAAAAAATATTTCAAATAGGAATTTGTAAACATCTCCACAAACACATTATTTTTTTTTTCTAAGATTCTAGAAAAGCAGGGGGTATAAATGCCCCAGTTTTCCATATTACTTCCGTTTCTCCTGTGTAATGCACCCATCTTTATTGCAACCACATTAATTTTTGTGAGCTCTCTCTAGCTGCATCATTTGCTTACTGCTGGAATCTCACTTTTTTAATTGCTTTGGGTCAGCATGAAGCAATTGTTTGTTCTCTCGGTCACTGGTCTTACAAATAGAAGCCAAACTCATGGTTTAAGTATAGGACTTCTCTAGCAAATAAAGATGTTAGAATGAAATCTAACTAAGTGCAATAGCCATGTTACCAAACAGATCTACAGGGGTGAAATCCTTTACCAGCAGTAAGCACTAGTGGACAATTCTAAGATTTGGGTGTTTTCTTTCATCTCTGCAAGTGTTCAAGGCCAGGTTGGATGTGGTTTTAAGCAACCTGGTCTGGTGGAAGGCAGTCCCTGACCATGACAGGAGGGTTGAAACTGGATTATATTTAAGGTCCCTTTGAAACCAAACCATTCTACAATTCATTGCTGTACCAATTTTGACCTATTGATTACTGTGGAACATATTTTTGAAAAACCCCACACTCATCCACTTATAATAAACCTTCAAAACATTTAGGTCTGTGGAACAGGATCTTTTTGGATTTGGTTAAAGAATTCACACTCCCTTCTATCATTAAGTTCTGGTGCAACATATACATTTAAAAGAAAGCACTGGCAAATACAGAAGCATCACCATAGGCTGTATGATAATGGTGATGGTGCTCATACTGAATTTGCATCTCATTATTTTCACCTCATTCCAGTGGTGGTCAGGACCTGCGTTTTAAGAACAGTGAGGGAAAACTTAAATTTAATTTGTCATTTGTCCTTTTACCTCATTTCATCAAGAGGCAAGCTTAGACATGGGCTTAACCATGTTTGATTTTTACTTTCATTTTTCTTCCATTTTTAATCAGTAATAGCCTGCTTTGTGTTACAATTTATGATTGAAAGTCTGTGCTTTGTGTTTTCCTTGAGGACCACAAAGGAATATTTAGCTGGCATTTTGACATCTTGGTTGAAGATGTGAAGTTTTGAAACTTAGGAAAATTTTCTGTGTTGAAATACATCTCTCCAGGAAAATAATGGAGGTATAAGCAGAGTAGAAGTTGATGGTTGCTGAGGCTTTGTTGCAGTAAATTAGGAAAGAGAGGAACAAAGGGTAAGAGGCTTTAAAAAGAAAAAAAATTATCAAGAAATATAATTCTGTCTATTTTTAAGCCTCCTCTGAGATGCAGATGAATACATACGAAGATAAACCAAACCCAATAAAGATAATTTAAACCCCTTTTGCATAGTCACAACTGCAATTACAAGTATTGCTGGTGAATATTTTCTATTTCTACATGTGTAAAAATGTGTTCATGATCAATTTATTCATTCAGACACCTAATCAAACCTGACTGACATACTGACCAAGCAGTTTTCATAAAACCTTTGTTCATGAACACCAGAGAGCCAAGTAGAAAATTTAGGGGGGGTTTTGTTGATTTTTTTTTTTTTCTTGTAACAGGTTAGTGGTGTGTTTATCATACAGATATTAGAAGAGTGTTAACCAAGGATTACAGCACTTGAGGGTGCATATTTAACTTAGGGAAATTAGGCAATTTTTTTCCCAAAAGACATGACAGAACAAGTTATCTTCCAGATGAGGTTCTACCTAATTTCTAATCCGACACATCCAAATATTTTTAAAGTCCCAGAATGAATTAAATCTTAAAAGTTTGCTAGCTCTCTCAGCACAGAGTAGAGTTTGCTCTTTAACAATCACAGGCTTTGAAGAAAAGCCATATCCTGGCTCAGAGCAGTCAGTTCACTGGTCAGAACACAAGTGGTTTTCCCATGTTCTATGGGTAACCCCCCAGCTGTGCAGGCTGCCTGCAGAAGCAGCTGCCTCGGGGACTTTGTAACCACATTTGCAAAATTCTCCAGCTGCAGAGACCTTCATATGGGAGCAAAGTGAGGCCTAAGTCAGGTGGTGTATGCCATGACCTTGAAGTTGGGTTGCCTTGTCCTGCCCTCTTTACAGCTCAGCAGCTGTATTTTTACATGAACTTTGGATCCCAAAGAGGACAGGACTGATTTAGAAAACATCCAAGTACCTCACAATGAGAAACTTTCAAATGCAAGATTTCCTTTGAGAAATGCCCATTTGTTTGACTTTTTGAAATACAATTTATTTTTAAATTCCATTTTAAGTTGCTAGCCACTTTTCATTACTAACTCATCAGAAAGGTTCAGTTAAAAACTTATCTCAGCTTTTAGAGGAAAATAATGTCTTAAAAACTTAGCTAAAGAATGAAGCAACACATTGCTTCTTATGTGGACAAAATGTTTTCAGTTGAACTTGGATTATTTTTATGAATCTTATTTTTATTTTAATACCTTTCTTGAATTTTTTTTTAGTGTTTGTTTGGAATATATTTGCCTTTTAACTCATTTTTTGTCCTTACGTTCACCAGCTGGCCTAAGAGGAGAGCAGGTGCAGAATGGATTGTTGAACATTACTGTGTAACTACCTTCAGACGAACCCCTGAACTCTTTCCAAACAATGCTGCTGTTGGAGCACTGCAGAATCAGGAAGCAAAATTTGCCTTCCAGCTCCTGGCACCACAGCTAAAAGACAGGTAAATCTGAAAAAAAGCATTAAATTGCCTATAATGAGAGTAATTAATCAGTTAAAAGTCTGGTTAGGACTATGTCCCTTTCATTGTATACAAAGTATTTTCAATCAAGTACGGATTCACATTTCTAAAATTCCCTAGAATGTAAGGAGCTGGCTGATATTGATATCCTTGTTGACAAACTTTTCTGGGAAGCTTTCAACCTTATTTGCTTCGCAGAATTTCAAGAAGAGAAGGAACACCACCACGGTGAACACTTCTGGGGAGCTGGCATCAAAATTGCACTCTAGAGCTCTGGTAATCTGTGCTCTGGAAAGATTAACCAAATTACAGCATGCGTGTTCTGGGAGGGGAGGGTAAACCCTGGTTTGTCCAGAACAGAAAAATGAGAATGATGACTGATCTGTGTGAGCCAGTCATGGGGATTAAGGGGAAAGGAAAGAATTACTTAGAAGATATTCTTGGCCCATGAACAAATGAGCTTGAACAATTCAAGAATAAATGAAGCTTTCGGAAGAAGCCAAAGTACAGGGTCTGGAACAGTCTTTCAGTCAGGAGAAATGGGTGAAACACTGACCTACTTTCAGTGGGAACATGGTTAGTTACGAAAGGAGCTCGTGTAATGTAGTTATTGAGTGGCCCAAGAGCCCAGGAGGTCCCTCCCCAGTTTGTAGTCTGTGTTACAGAGAGCAGAATAACAACAGCAGCGTCATAACAGGGGTGGTGATGACTACTGTGTTCTTCAGTGTTCTCCTTGCTTTTCGTGTGTATCTTTAGTCTTTGATTAAACAAAAGATCAAATTAACAAAATCCCTGCACTTCAAATACTTTACAGTCAAAATCTTTGAATAAGGGTAAAATGAACAAAACTATTTGTTGAAAAAAGAAAGAAAAAAGACAGTAGAGCTGTCTTTCTTTTCTTTAAGTTTTACTGCTCCTTGTGCGTATTTTTTGTCTTGCCAAGAGCCTGTGTTGTTGGCGAAGTGCTCTCAATTGTTAGTAAGGTGAAATTTAAAAAAAAAAATTGCATGATCTATCTTTTTTGCAGAGTGTGAAACGAATACTTTCTACTCTATGATTACTAAAATTGTATTTGCATTGTGGATGATGATAATTTCCATCTAGTATTGCAGGTGCGTTCTGTGTGATGATCCTAATCCGCTTTCTCATTGGATAAATAGCAGGATCTCAAACGCAGTTATCTGCAAAATGCTAATTTGCACCCTTCTAAGCAGTTTTAGCTGAAACCAGGCATTATTTGTGCACAGGCAAGGATTAATAGGCACGGAGTTTTGTCTGCAGCAGTAAGGTCATTCAGGGGAGATCAGAAGTACAGTAGATTAGCATCCCCATTATGTGCCTGCCTCCTTCCTGGGAAAACCTCTGGTCAGGGCAATAAAGCAGCCTCAGTCCCGTGGCTGTTCAGCTGAAGGCTGTGTCAGGACACATATATCAGCCTTCCAAAGCAGCAACAACACATTAGCTCATTAGTAGCTCCACACAAAACAGATCTGCAGTCCCTCAGTGAATGGGACATAGCTGCCTTTGTGCAGGCAGGAGGATTTTGTCAAAGCACAACAAAGTGCTGCTTAAGCTCTAGGAAGGAGTGAGACAGTGACAGAGAAGAGACAATAAAACATGTCATAGATCCAGTTAGGTTATTGCCATAAACCTTTTTCTCTGATTAAATCTCTAAAACGTCCATAATGTCTCAAGATGGGCACCCATATGTTTAATTCAAGGTTTGAAGTAAAAAAACTTTGAAAAGACTACATCTCACTTCTCTGATTCCCTGAGGTCCTAGAGGCTGAAATCACACAAGATTTCTGTGAGGCTGAGGATTTTAAGTGTCACTGTCCTTTTTTCATAAAAAGCAGAATTTTTACGCTGTCAATATAAAATAAAGATCAAAATCTTTTTCAGCCCAAAATTTCACCCTGCTGTTCACAGAACCTAGGAAATTTTGGTGGAGGAAGAGAACAGGGTGTTTAGCATATTACAAAATATTTTGAGATATTTTATGTGGAGAGCCACAAGGTTTTATGGATTAAATTTTATGTTTAATCACCAACAGAGACAGAAATAATTCTATCCTAATAAAACCTTCTTTCAGAGAAACGATTCTTATATGTCTAGGCACTTTTGAAAAACCTGCTCCAACATGTCTGCATCCTTAGAAGAGCACCTAAAAGCCATTGAAATGTAATTCTAATATGTTCAAAATCTAGTTCCCACAGACACTATATATTTCCATGAGAATGTAGCATTGATTTTATGCAGGATCAGAAAATTGCCACCTTCTTCAGAGGACATGTTTTTGTTCCAAAGGGAGTATAATTGCTGCAGGCATGTATTTAATGCCATAAATAAATGTTGGAGCTGTTACAAAGTTTGATAAAAAAGGAAAGCAACATCACTATCACGCAAATCTGACAGCTCTGGCAGGAGTTTAATTCTAAAACACTGGTGGTAAAAGAAAAATCCATTTAGGTGATACAGACTGTAAAACACCCACCTCATGGAGTACTCTCAAAAACTCTCAAAAGGTAAAGGCTGAAACTGTTCAGGGATAATGTAGAGCTATGAATTCACTTACAATGGAAAAAGTTTTAAAAATCACATTCATTCCCTTTGGTTTGTTCTGTCTTCTCAGCAGCAATTTTTAAGGATAGTGAGTGAAAGGAAAAGTTCACTGGGAACAGATACAGTATTGACAAAGGATGGATTAATGAAAAACAAACCATTGCCTTCTTCCTACAGAAACTGCAATTTCTTGCTCATTCTGAAGACATTACAGAAACACAGAGTGACATTTGCAGTTATTCAGTCCCCAACTACATGAATGAATTCCTACCCTCATAGGACTGTTTTAAGGATTAGAATTCATTGTAAAGGTTTGGAACCTAATTTTTTATTTATTTATTGCGTGCCCTGGGGTATTTTGAAAGTAAGTGGTGAGTGCAATGGAAAACAACGTGAAGTGACCACAGCCAGTCATCCAAACCCCAGAAGCTTTGCCCACTGACTTCTGTCCCTGTTGCCAGCTTCTGTGAGCATGAAAGTCCCACTTTAGTCATTTCCTGAGCGTTTGTCTAGTCTGCAAGGCAAGCTGAGTGTCTCGGTTTAGCCACTCACTGCAGACCTTTCCATTTATTTAAAGATGATACCTTAACTGTATTTAATAACACTTTCTCAGTTTCAACTCCTCATAGTGTCCTTGATTGTGAGAGGGGACCATACACAAAACTTCAATGCCAATCATGAAGTACTAATGATAAAATGTGATTAACACTTTCTGCCTCACATGTGGTAGCTTCCATCTGACCTTTGATTAAAATTGTTTTGCTTCATTTTTGTATACCATTATTAATCTCCTGAGTTTAAAAACCTTTGCATGAGGTAGATGATAATATTAATAATTTGCAGACAAGAAAAATGTTATACAGATGCTGCATCTCCTCCTGGGAAATACCAGTAACTCAACTACCAGTGCTGCTATTATCAAGGGAAGTTTTACAAAATTTCCTGGGAGAGTAAAAATACTAGGGGACTTTTCTGTGAGTCACAGGAGGAATTAGATATTTAAACCAGGAGCCTTGTTACAGCTCCATGTACCAACCTTAGGCAGAGCTACCACCACAATTTAATTGCTCAAATCAAATTACAATTCTTTTCCAAAATCAATATCATGTGGCTTATTTTTTACTGCTGCAGTAATTATTTTACTTCTTCCTACACAGAAATATTAAAAAAGTACACAATCACTTCTTATCTGAAATAAGATTTCATTCAAGAAACCATGTTTACTATTCATTTTTTTCCTTTTCTTTTGTAATCCAGACATTGACCTTTGTATGGCACAATAGCTAAACTGAAGCTTTGAAATATAGAGTTACATTGAGTTGGAAAATAAACTCTTTGGTTCTGCTGTTTTGGCTTGGGTTATATTTGTTTGCTCTTAATAGCACATTACATATTCTGTCTTTCAGAGAGTAACTGTTGAATTTGAAGTACATTTTTATATTAGTTCATTAAGAAAATATTAATACATTAAGATATTGTAGATCTCAGAACTACTGAGTAATTCTCAGAGGTTTTTTTTTTTGTATTGAATGTGTGAATGTACAAGGTTTTTTAATCTTAAAAAATATTCTCATTTTCAATCTCTTACCCCTAACCTGAAGTGCCATTACAGTCACTATGTCTGTCATCCCTGTAGACTCCTTTTAAGTTGGGTGCCTTCTGGAAAGGGTCTCTTAATCCTGTATATATAATTGAGCTAAAAATAGACTAATTTTTTTTTGTTGGTGTTTTTTTTTTTTTTTTAGCTCCCCTAGCCTCAAATACCTTTAAATTAATTTTAAATGATGCAATGGCATCATTGGTCCTGAACCTAGACAGAAACAAATGGTGAAAATAACTTGAGGTTGCAGAAATTCTTAAAACAGGATCTGATCTGCCTCCCCTTATGTATCACTGGTATTCAGAATGGAACTGGAACATAATCATCACCTTATTATCACTGTAATGCCATAATTTCCTAGATGTGTCTCAGGTGTTTTCACAGAAATTTTTGCCAGTTGATTCAGAGTGATGTTGGACAGTATGAGACGATGTACCCATGACTATTGAGATGTAATTACAAAGGAAAACCCTGATTCACCTTCTGGTGCAGACAGTAACAGTTCAGGAACAGGCAGAAATGAGGAGTGAAAATAACAGACTGGTGGGAACTTACAAAGGACAGAAAAAATCCCCAAAATTGAACTGTAGTGACTTCTCTTCATCCTATCTTCCCTCTTTCAAAAAAATCTTAATATAAGAGAAAAAAGTCCTCTCTTCCCATCCCATTCTCCATCAAGAAAATTTTACCACTTTCAGGAAAGTACAAATTAATCCCCAAAAGCCCCTGCCTGAACACAGAAGTTGGAATATGTGGTGGGAGCTGTAATTTGCTCATCGCAGCCCAGTTCCCTTCCATAAATCAGGATCTGCGACTGGATTATATCACCCATAAAGTCATTTGCCAGAGGTTCCAGGGTGAACATCCCTCTTCTCATCCTGAGTGGTGACCTTGCCGAGAGCACTCTGGTAGTAAATAAATACAGAACATAGGTTGTTCAGCTGACTGTCCAGCTCTCTGCTGAAAGGCAGGTACAAATGTCAAAGGTGCTCTGGAGAGTGGGAGGCCAGCACGAGAAGACAGAAGTAAGAGTCCAGTGTATTTTTGCAGTAGCCAGGGAAGAGAAGGAAGAAAGAAAGATTTAGAAAGAAAAAAAAATCCCACATGCTGTCTACTCTGAAAACACAGAAATAGACTTAAAATGGAATTTTGATTGTTCACAAAGATGTTGTCTATACTGCTTGTTACCCTTACCAAGCTTCTTAAATCCTCTATATGATCATCCAAAGATTGTGGCAGTAATAACTTGTTTCAAACATGTCCTAAAACTGCCTTTTTATTTGCCTGTCTGAGGAGCTGCTTTTCCTCTGCCTACTCCCACTGGGGTGCAGACCAGACCTGCACAGCAGCATGAGAAATGAGAGCTTGGGTTGAAGCCCAGGTCTCAAGCCCACAGTCCCAGGGTCTACAAATAACCTTCAAAGGTCATTAATCATGGCTGATCTCTTCATTTAACCCCCTAGAACAGCAAATGGTACAAAACCCAACCAATTTTCATATACTGGGAAATTCAAAGCGTCTCTCCTCAGTCCTGCTGTGACAGGTTTTCACTCCCATGATCAGGATGATTCAAAGAAGACTGATTGCAGTTTAAACGGAGGCATTAAAAAAGTAACTAATCATGACCAACAGTCATGTGCAGAACCTTGGTGACAAAGTAAGCCCTGAAGAATTAGAAAGTCAAGGACAAGGTGGCAAGTCATTCAGGAAAGAGCAGACTGCCACAACACCAGTGACACATCTCCCCAGCACTGACTGCAAAGACAAACCATTCTCCTCCCAGCAGTTCAGGGTGTCTCTACCAAGGGAATCACAAGCCAGGAAAGCCTTCTTCTGCAGGAAGAGTGCCTGGCTGGTCTCAGCAGGTCCTGTGTAATCGCATCTGAGGTGATGACTCTGTCCCAACTCTAATATGGAGGGGCAAGAAAACAATTCTTCTTAGATGATTTTTCTTCTTAAAAAATTTTTCACAGAATGGGTCAGGTTAGAAGGGACCACAGCGGGTCACTGGTCCAACCTCCCTGCTCAAGCAGAGTCATCCCAGAGCTCATGGCAAAGGATTGTGTCCAGTGAGGACTCACCTGATAAATTTATGCATCTTTATGATCTGCTTCTTCTCCATAGCTGTATTATTTTGTTAAAATAATCTTCATTGTGGCAATTATTCTTATAAAGAGCATAGGAAGTTATTGTTACAAAGTCCAAGGTAGTGATGGTAGGTGTAGTTAGAAAGCTGAGAATGAAGAAATCATCATTTGAGAAAGGTGTTTTTTTGTTTGTTTTTTTTTAAAGATAGTTATGGGTTATTTGACTTGATTAGCAGGAGTTAAATAATCTGTTTATTTGACAGCATATTTTAAAAGACCTTTGAGAGCAGATCACTGAATGAGTTGGATGGAGGCCACCCCTTGTCTCCAAGGCAGATGGATGGATGGGAGGAAATACATTTAAGACAAGTTTCCTGTGCCTCCATTCAGGAGGGAGGAAGGAGGCCCCCAGTGGACCCAAGTTTCAAGCCCATAAGCATACTTTTGCCTAAGCAGGACAAAGCTGAGCATGAGTCAGGAGGGTAATTTGAGATTTGGGTCTTTGAAACAAATGTATGAATAACTTTTCTTATTCACTGACCTCTTCTTTTTCCATTGTTTCAAATTCACTTTTTTTTTAGTGTATTAAAAGTAGGTGATATTTGAAATGAAAAGCAGTTTTCCTTATCAAAAAATAAAACATTTTCATTCAAAAAATGCAGGAAAGAAATACTGTAATTTCAACTTCAGAAAAAAAAATCAGCAAGACCAATTTCATAAAGCCAAGACAAATTAGTGGAACACTGTCATACTGAACCTCTGCTTTATTTTTCTGAAAAGAGCTCTCCCATAATTTGGCATCCAAATCTAAAGAAAAATTGAAGACTGCCTATTTCCCAACAGCAGCAAAGTGCACTAATATTTAAACAGCCTAAAAATGCAAATGAAAACCTTAAACTCTATTAATAGGTGTGTTAATTCCTTCCCACCCTCTGTCCCTTCAGAGAAAGGACCATGACTCCACCACAATCACTGTCTATGTGCTCATCTGGAGGTGAATCCTGGTTCCTGCCTAACCTCACTTACCAACAATGGGTTTGCTTGGCCACTGCAGATGAGTCCATCCATTTCCTGTATTGGAGTCCTTCACTGGGAACATCTGACCTCATCCAACTGTTTATTCTCCTTTTTTATAAACCAAATACTTCATTCTGTCCTGCTGCTTCCAGTTGTCAACCGTCTGCCTTAAAATCAGAGGCAACCTATATCCTACCTGTCTCTGACCTGGAATTCCAAAAGGCACATATTCCTTTGAATGAAAGCCAGATCACTGGAGAACTGCCTGTTTTTTTCACATCTGAGATTTCCTTTGCCACAGAAATCACTCAGTCTGGTAAGGAGTCCCTCCAGGAAGTCCTCACATGGTACTACACAACCTGGTACTCCTCACATGTGTGTCCCTCACAAGCAGGTGCCTTTTCTTGCTTTATTAAGGGCAACCAATCTGGAATTTTCATTAATCAGGTCTATGCCACCTACCTGGAACTGTATTTTATTTAATGCAACTTGTTTAATATTTTATTAATTGGAAAAGGATTCCAAGTGTCTACAAATGCATGTCTGCACAGTTATCTGCTAGCCAATAGCTGCTGTTAAACTCTAGGTTAGAAGAAATGAAACTGCCTGGCACTCAGTGAGGTTTGTCACACTCACTATGTCATGGTCTTTATTTGCATTGTTCTTAACTGGTTTTGTGTCCACCCCACTGTTACCCACTCCTCCAAGTAGCTGCAGCTGTGAGCCTGTGGGGATCTGTCTACATATTTTTTAAAATGCTCCTGTTTAAAGTGTATCACAGAGTCAGGGCATTGTCACAGTGTTTTCTGAAAATGCACGCTAATGACCTGGGAAACCAGAACAGCCCTCAAAACAGTCAAGGAGAACTCTCAGGAATTCCTTCATGCAAAGCTAGGCACCCTAAAAGAAAAATGCTTTCGAGTTCAAACCATTGTTTATTTTGGAGCATGTTTCTCTCTCTGCTTTCAATGGTGACCTAGGAATGAGCTCACCATTGGAAGCAAATCTGTCTTCTGTTTTCACTCCTAAAGGATTACCTACTCTCTGAAGCTCATGGGGTTATTGATGGCCTTACACCAAAATTATGATTTGGAATTCTGTGGAAAAAATAAATACACACACGTACACGTGTGTGTGACATTGACAGATTAAAGGAAAAAAAAAACTGTTGAAACATTATAATGAAAAAAGATTAAATTTGTAATAAATAGAAGGCTTCCTATATTCACAAATGTTCTGCTTTGTGTTTGAGCAGGAAAATATCTGATCTAGCTTGACTGTGCAGGAGAACAGCAAAACCCTGTTGTTTTGTAATGTGCATACAGGCTGTGTAGTGTTTGGCAGCATCTCAGGTTAAGGTCCAGTTAATAAACAGCCTCACTGCCTTTGTGTGGGGTTGTTTGAAACCCACTTTTCTGCAAGCAGACCCTGCAAGCTGGTGCTGCTGTCAGCTGATCAGCGCTTCAGCTGCAAGGCTGCTGACAAACCAAGCACAAGCTGCTGTGCCCATCACCCTGTGCTGCCCTGCAGGAGATGATGAACATCAAACACCAGAATGCACTGATGTCACTTTTGATGACAGTTTGGGACTTTGAAGGCAGCAGTGTCTGCCAGCAGGGCCAACATATGGAAAAGGCAATTGTGAAGGCACATGACACACACCTCAGGTGTCATTGCCAAAGATGCCCTCATTTTGATTTCATCCCACGTCCTGCTCTTCTGACCTAGCGAGTGCACATTCCTTTGAATCTCTCCCACATGGGGTCAGACAGGTCCAGGATCTGCTCTGTAAATGCATCAGGAGCTTTGCCATTTCATCCTCTGCCTGGTGCTGGTGGTGTGGGGAGGACTTCAAGAGGCAGTGTGTGACAAGTGTCCCACCAGCATGCAAAGTTGGAACCTTTTTTTAAGTTAAGAAGAGATGGTTTTACTTTTCCTCTAGCAGCAGTTAGCACATCAAACTGAATGCTGCCAGAAAGGCAGATACAGTAGTGACAGACATGGTATGACACCACAAGCAGAATAAAAAAAAAAAAGAGTAGGCTGTAGCATCACTGTTTGGTGAAGTGCCTTGGAATCTGCTTTGAAGTCACTTGTTCTAAAATTCCTGGGGAATTACCTGACAGCTGATTTCTTAAGCTTGCCTTGGTGTCTCCTCATACATACATCTCCTTCTCCCTTTCCTGCCTTTTCGTCTGTCCATTTCAGAAGGAAGGATTATGAAAAAGCCACCCTAAACCCCAAATCTACAGATGCAGGAGAGACATCTCTTAAGTCATTCCTTCTCTTTTTTCACTGATGTATTCTCTCAAGAGTGATAATCATCTTTTTTGAAATGCAGGTCTAAGACGGAAGGAATTTTTATCTGGAAGAGTAATATAAATTAGCTTTGACTGCCAGTTTCCACTGATTATTACTTTCCAGGCGGAATTCCTACAAATTCTTGAGGCATGACCTCTGATGAAAAAATAAACCCCTTTAAAACTTGTTTGAGAAATTCCAGATAACTTTCACAAGAGTTTTAATTTTAGAGCATTAACACAGTCTTGGTTGGAAAGATAAAACTACAATGCAGTTATTTGGTAGGAGTCATTACTGAACAGTGAAGTCATTTGAGCTTATTTTACTGTGCTTATCTTTTTGCTCTCTTTTTTCCCCTCTCAAACTAATTTTATTATGCATTACTCAGTGCACTCTGGATTCACCCTCATAAAAGGATAAAGTATCTCAGCAGATATCCAGGCTTAGGCAGTAAGTTTGAGAGTAAACTCACAAGCCTTAGTTATCTACACCAAAGAGCCAGTGCACAGGGTATCGTCTACGTATTGTCAGTTAGGGTTCATTAGCTTGTAAATCTTGGGTTTGGGAGGCTTAAGCAAAGGTAAAAGCTGCCACAGATAGAAAAGAGCTGTTTTAAATACCACTGCCAAGCACTTACTAATGGCAAATGCATCTTTGAATCAGATTTCACCTCTCCTAAGCAAATAAATAAAATTTGCACCATCTATCAGAGAAAACCACTCTCCTGCAGCGCTGTTTGATCTGTAGATGCATGAAAAAAAGTGAAAAACACATTAGAAGATATTGTCTTATGCTGCATATCATTTTCATTTTCATAATCATAAATCATTTTCATACCTATTTTTGAAGTTTTAGGGCTAGGGCCCCTCGTTCTGTATTTGCAAATTGTGCACACTCTGAGGTGCCCTTACTTTTGGAACTAGATGACCTTTAAGGTCTGTTCCAGCCCAAACCATCCTGTGATTCTGTGACTCTGGAGTCAAGCACACTTCTGCTCAAAGAGCTGTGCCAGTGCCAGTGTAGTCCTGCAACAGCACCTGCTCTGTCCACAGTGGGTCCCCTTTTTAACTTGAAGTGAGCCATGGAGGACTGGAGCTGTGACACTGCCCTGCCGAGTGTTGCCAGTCACAGGGAACCTGCTGCCAGGTCAGCTCGCCTGCCTCAGGGCTAAGGGGGGACAATTGCAGTGCTGCAAGGACAACAAGATCCAAACAGGTTGGGGCTTTGAGGGAAATTATTTCTGTGTCCTCACCTGCCACTTCAACCCTGTCAACAGCATTATAGCTGGCTGAGACCTTCCATAGCAGAACAGCAGGATCGGGCAGTGCTTTCCACCCACCCTGAGCAGGAATGAGCAGCTAGCTCCAGTCCCATGGAGAAATCCAGCTGTACACTCACCTGTACCTGAGGAAATGCTTTTTTTTTTCTTCTCAACTTGTGTCTCCTAAAGTGCTTCTCTTCCCACACAAGCACTAACAGCTGGTGCTCCGCAAGGCCTGCTGAGAGATCACCCTGGCTGCCTGCACACAGGCGCCTGCCCAGTGTCAGTGTGATGCTCTGTCTTGTGTCTCTGTGGGAGTAGGCACTGACTGAGGAGAGGAAGCTTCATAGGTCATTAGGATCTTCTTTTATGTGTGAGGACCAGCTTAGAATAAAGCCTAACCTTTCCTTCCTGACAGCTGCTTACAACACTCTACTTCAGAAATTCACTGCCCTGCATGAAAGGAACATGAACACTTTTTGGCTAGGAAAAAAAGAAGCTTTTTGGGCAACTTGTTTTCATTTGGAACAAGTCCCTATTCTCCTGCAGAAACATCCAATTTAGTCCTCCTTCATCTCTTGTGTTTTGTTGTTTTCCAGTCCCTTCTTTTCCATTAGCTCACGCTGCTCATCTCACTAACAAAAGAGAGCAGAGTGGGAGAGGAAGGCAACCCAGAATTTAATAGCCAAAAAAATCCTTTCTCTATTTTCATTCAAATTTTTTCAGTCATCAGTCGCACAGCTTTACTTCTCTGCTTCTGGCTATGCCAGGTCAGAAGCATTTTACACCTTGATCTTCTCCTCTTGTTAGTGCTTTCCTGTCAGCAAGTGTTGCATTATTTTTTTCCAAACCCCATCCATATAAAGCTTCTTTCTTCTTTTCAGCACATCCCCAGCAGAAGCACTTCGGATAGTTGAACTGGTGGCAAGGTGATTCTGGCTGAACAAGAGGGAAGTAGTTACACTCAGTGATTACATGGAGCAGTATTTGCATCCAGCAATATCCTGACATACACATAGGAGGGTGTCAGGTTATTATATTCATACACTTCTCCCCTTCAGGGAGGGCCCAGCTGCCTTAGCCAAATCAGCTGTTTTCTCCACATCTTAGCTTTATGGACCAGCGTATTTACCATGTGCAGAGTGCAAGTGCATGATTGATATTGCAGTTAAACTGGACTCATTCATCTACCTGAAATAAATGTACTTAAAGAGCACAAATTTTAGAGGGGAAAAGGTATTTGAAAGCCCAAACTTTCTCAGCTGTTTCATGAGTATCTTCATATAGCACCCACTGGAACAGGTCCCCACCTTGCTTGACCAAACTCGTTAACCAGAGCTGGACTAGAGCTCACTCCTCTGAGAAATGTAGGCTTTTGTTTTTAATAAAACATGTGGGCCAAATTAGTATGTAAATAAATGAATGACTTTCAAGAATCCCAGATAACACTTGCTGAGCAATGGGTCAGGCCAGATTTAATCTAAAAATCTTTCTGCTGCGTGTAAATGGTTATGTCATAGCATTTGTCTTTAATTACTAAACTGTTTCCAAAGGCTTGACTCATGACATGTTCCTCGGTTAACCACAAAAACTTGTACTACAAGATTTGCCATATAGATCCTTTTTTTTTTTTCCTACAGCATTGTTAAGCCCTGGCTCCTGAAAAAGGAATGTAACAATCTCCCAGAGATAGACACTTGATCTTTACAGTAGTGAGAGCTGTTTTTTTTTTAATGAATTTTCCATATTAAGGAAACAAGGCACTTTTGACTCATAAGGAATGCTGCAACATCTTTAATACTGACAGGAAAAAAAACCACAGAAGTGAAAGCATTTGAAATACACCTAGTTATATATCTCTGTATAAATCCAGATAGGAAAGATCATTTTTATAAACCTATGTATGATGACTTCTGTAACAAATTTATACCTTTTTCTATATGCCATGATGACCAACCCTTGCCAATAGCAGATATTTTGAGAAAGGATCAGTCTCTCCTTGTTCCTAGTTGTGTAAACGTTCTCGGTGTCATGAGCCATTTCCTATGCATGACCTAAGGATGAGGTCAGGAGAATGATGTGTACCAGCTATTCTGTGAATTAAAAGGCTAATCTGGGAACCTAAACAGTGTTTGGAGAAGGAAAAAAAAGTAGGATTTTGTTGTTGTTATAATGAAAGTGTATAATGAAAGATCACCCAGATCTAAGAAGGAGAATGTAAGATTGAGCTGGTGGCTTTGTAGTTCCCAGTGAAAGTCAGAGGAGGAAGATACAAGTAAGCAGAACCAGTTTATACACCTAAAATGCAAATTCAAAATAACTTTTGACTTAATCTCTTTAACCTGAGTCTGAAATAGGGAAGAAGTGTGTACCAAGTATTACAGGCTGATGTTACCTAGAGCAGAGGAGAAACAGGTTTCTTCCATCTTTCAGATGGCAATATAGCAGTTTGGAGCCTGTCAGGGAAGAAGCACATTCTGCCAGAACATTTATATTGTGCTACAAGGTGCCACCACAGGAACTGTTCAACTCCTGTGCTTTAGATTTTGAAAAAGCGGCTGGTAGAAGTCTAGCACCTGCTTAGCACCCTCGAGAGCATCTCCATTTTTCTTCAGTTCCTTTGAATACTGGCCTTACCCTGCTCCCTCATGGGCAGGAATTCCCACACAACACACAGAGCCCATGGCAACCAGCTCTCTTGCCAGAACACACAAGAGGAGACTTGCACTGAAATTCTTCAGTTCACATCACCGAGCAGAAACATCGAGAGAAATACAGGCTGAACTGACACCAAAACAAATGACACCCTGGAGGTCAAGGAAGGTGATTGTCCCACTCTGCTCTGCACTGGTGCAGCCTCACCTTGACTATTGTGTGCAGTTTTGGGCACCACGATATGAGAAAGATATTAAACTATTAGAGAGCATCCAAAGGTAGTTGTGTTCCCTTATTACTTTTCCTGTTTCCAGGGTACCTTGGGCTTCTTTCCATTTTCCCCACCCCAGGGGACAATTCACCACCTATAGCTATTAGACCTTGCTGGGTGATATTCTTACCTGGCCAGAAATTTCTTATTAAACTGATTTTCTTGCTTTAAATTGCATATCTCACCTCCTCGACTCCCAGTCAGTCGTACCTGCCTGTGACTGTCTCCTCAGTGTATCATGCAGTTCGCTTCTGCTTGTAGGCTTATGGTGTCTCTCTCATGTGAGTCTCTACACCACTTATCAAAGTTCTGCATTTTTAGATGCTGCTTTTTTTTTGTTTTTCTTGTATTCTGATGCTCCCACCACCTGCTCCTACACTTTGCATTTGTTAGCTGTTATTAATGAGGGTGGCTTTGTTTGCCAGCAATGGTAGCTCACATTCTGCTTGAGTTTCTCTTATGTGTTTTCTTTCCAACCAATTTCTAATGATCCTAAAATGTAAATGAGGAGTTTGGCTTTCAAAAGGTAAAGGCAAAGCTTTTTGATATTGTACCTCCTGTTATAAAATATGGGTTGTGTAGTATATAAGGTAGTAATATACTTTTAATATTAAGATCCTTGAGATGAGGGTCAAATGTGACTTGTAACGTCCTGGGACCAGACTTTAAATTTTTGTGAAATGTCACTAAATCATTCTAAGGGTACAGGCTAACAAACGAGCCCTAGAACAGTAGAGGATTCACATAATCCTTTCCTGACTAACTGCCTTCCCACCTGGCAGACCCTGGCAAGGGGAGCACTGCCCTGTTCGAAAGTATGTGTTTCTAGTTGAATTTTTAAAGATGGAGAAAACTTACAAGTAGGAGCACATCTTACACTGTGAGAACTCTTTTTGCCTTCCTAGAAGCTCACAAGGGCTCTCACCCTCCAGCTAGAAACACTTCCCTCTTGAAGGTCAAAGCTTTCCCCCAGAGCATTCTCCAACTTCAGTAGCAATGTCTTGCTTTGCAACTGCATGTATTTAATTATCTTTTTAGCAAAAGCAAAGCAGAATAATTACTAGCTGCTATAGAATGGGAGATTGACTGATTTGTTTGTTTGTTTAAAATTGTTACCAAAGCATATGAATGATCTTTCCCTACCTTGAGCAGACTGAATAATGGAAAGTCCTGTGAGGAGAGTTTAAATATTTCACTCAATTTAATGCTCTCTAAAATCTATATTCCATCAACTGTTTTAGTGAAACTGCCAAGCACTCAACTTCATTTTTGTAATACTTTCTGGAGTCTTGCACCAGTGTAACCTACAGAGGAAGGATGACACTTCACAAACAATATTTATGTATTCATTACCATAAAGCAGTTTCTACCTCTGGGTAATGTTGCGACTAAGTCATGCAATATTAGGGAAGAGATGCTGCCTGCACGGAAGATGTCTCTCCAGAAAAGGAGAACTCCTTGGGCTGCCCTTCTCTAGCAGCAGCATGTTGCTGTAATTCAGCATTTGAGGAGCAGGTTGTAAGAAAGGTTTGGCTGGTATCAAATCTTGCCTTGGTTTTAATGAAATTCTTTGGCTAAGTTGTGCTTCCTTATTCTTCATTCACTGTCAGGTGGTTGCAGAGGAGGAGGGGAATATTTTGACCCTAAGCTGAGATATATATTAAATACATTTAGGTTGCTGAGCATCTACTGTAACTTGTGGACTGCATCTTTTAATCTATTGTGTATGTGAGCTGAACAAACCTGGCTTGGGTTCAAGTGAAATTTGGCATGGGTCAGTGGCCTACTGTCCTCTAGGATTTTCACAAGAATGTGATTCCACGTTTTATGTGGCTATGTACTGGTGAATGGAATGTTTAAATAAATAACAAATTGAGTCACTTAGCCCTGAATCAACAAATGCAGTGTCCCAAAAGGGATTCCCCACAATTTACAACCATATCTTGTTGAAGATTCATACTCAACTGATTTGAAGATGTTCAGAGTTGAAGTGTGGTAAGATGGCAGGAAAAGTCCTCTCCCAGCAAATTCATAGAGCAGCACATATCACTCCCACTGCATGAAACCTTTAGAGAGGCTTTAACCCAGGGCAGTCCAGCTGGACAGGGAGAGATATATGTGCTTGTAACAAGAACCTGAACTTGTGGCTGTGGTTTTCAGAAATTCCCTTGCCTCTCTCTTACTTTTCTCTAGTAAGAGGATGCAATTTAATTTTAAATAAACCCAAACCAAACAAAATAAAAACAAAATAAAACAAAACAAAAATAAAAAAACTTATCCTTTGCACAGCACATTGGTTCATTTGTAATGCATTAGTCACAGATTAAAAAAAAAAAAAAAGTGCTATTTAATAACTTGGTTTGTTTACAAACCAACCCAAACAATGGGGTAGTAGAACCCAAAAAGAAAGTTTAGTGAAGAATGATACACCAGAGTACATTTCTGCCATAAAGTAACAATTTAAAATATAACTCAATCTTTGTTCTTCATACCATAACTGATCAATCTGTACATCTTGGACAAGGATTCATAGGTTTCTTCATTTGCCTACCTACTTTTTAAACGAAAGGACAAGCTGTTTCTGACTGAGGTATATGAACCTTATCCCACTGGACCTAGGAAAGGTCATCTGCTTTTCTTTGAGTCTTTAAAAAAAAAAAAAATTTAAAAGGTACTTTCCTTTCTGTGATTTAAGTTCACGAGCATTTATCATCACGTCGAGTCAGTTTGTCTTTGAAAGGAAGCATTCCAGAAAAAAAACAAGGATGACTTATGGATTAGGACACAATGAACTTTTCCTGCTGCCAGAGTTAGCCACAAGGCAGTTCAAATGCCATCTCCTCCGTGGTGACTCTGCCCAGCTGTCAGTCAGTATGTGGATATAATTGGAACCCACCAGAAAAATACATTTTCTGGAAAAACTGAGAATTTTTATAGGAACAAACAAATTCAAATATTCAAATTCAGTAACTGGAGCTGAAACACTCCAGTTTCTATCCTTCGTTTGAACCTCATCTCCCACGAAACAATGTTTGTCACTCACAATGAAAAAACAAGATGGAAACAGGATGTTGAGTGCTGAGCTTTCTGATAATTGAGAAATTGACAATGCAAAGCAAATATTTCAACTGATTTGAAACAAAAGTTTGTTAAATCTTCATCAGATCTAATCTAGCTGGATCTTTTAATGTGGCAGTAGCTGCTTTGTGGCTGGAAGGGCAATTGAAAGGCTTTGGCCTACAGTATTGTAACTTAAAGCAGCAACTGCAGTGCAACATTTGCTGAGCATCCAGGGTAAACCTGCCTGAGCTACAAGGTGAGAGAAAGGTGAACATTGACATTTTGGTCACTTAAGAACTTTTTGCTCCTGTTGTAAACCTTTCACAGCTCCCCAGGAAAATACATGCTATGTTTGTGACAGATCTTACCCTCACCATGATACTACCTGTGCGTTTAAGAAACATTTTTCCATGGGTGCAATTCCTTCTCATTGTCACGGCTCTTTCCCTTTCTCTTTTAAAACCCCTTTATTCATAATTGTTTTTTATACTCTCATACAGCCTTCTGTGATGCCCTTCAGTTTTTCTTTCTTATTCTTGTGAAGCAATCCCCCGCAGTTTAAACTGAGCTTGTTACTCCTTTCTGGTTGAAAGGATTTATTAAGAATTACGCTAGATTATGTCAACCAACTTGAACAAAAATGGCTTTTGATTTCATATCAGTTGAGATGGTGACTAGTGCATGTGGTTTTCTGGCCTTTATTGGATTTGACATAAATATCCACACTGTGATCCTTGCCAGCGTTTGTTTTCCCTTTTGTACAAAATGAAGAACACAATAATTTTGCCAGTAGATTTTGTGATCAGCAAAGTATTTGCACAGCCCAGTTTATTTTTCTAAACAAAAAAGGTGGGGCTTAAATGATTCAGTGAACCCATTCCACCCTCCTAGCTCTCCTGCAGGCTCAAACACAGTGAGCTAAATGGCATCAATCTTACCTGGAGGGCCTGTTGCAGAGGAGGGCAGGTTGCAAATGTACACAGCAATCTTTTACTTGAAAATTTATTTCAGCACAGGACTTGGGGATTCTCATTAGTGCTCAATAAAAAAACACCAAGCCCGTGAGTCCCCTCCTAGTACACAGTCATGAAACATGTCCTTTGGCAGAGACAATACTTTCTTTTCCCACAGAAAAGGGGGGAAAAGATTTTTTTATTGCGCTGCTGGGGCATGAGTGGCTCTCCAGGGAAGTGCTCTGGAGCAAGGGGGGGGTGTGATGCAATGTTAATAAATGACCACCACGTTAGTAAATGTCAAGCAGTGAGTGCTGCGATGGAGTGAAATACCACAATTAGGCCAGAGTGCAAGTGAAGGGTCATGTTGTGCCTCTGGGCCCTGCCAGAGCTCGGTAAGCAGCTGTGGTGGCTGAGCAGGGACAGTGTTAGCTTTGCAGCTTTAGCACAAGTCCAACCATCACAAAGATGGGCAGCTGCTGGAGATGGCACCATCCCTGGGGCTGGCTGTACCTTCTTTAAAGACCCACTTGGGTCCACTCTGGCTGCTGGTAGGTGTGAGGAGACATGAGGGCATGCTGCTCGTCACCTCTGACCTTCCCTTGCTCCTTGTGGGCTGTGTGGATGGCAGGAGCTGACCTGGCATTTCTCTGGTTTGTGTTCCCAGGACTTTGAGTGGGCCAAGGCAGCAGTGGAGGGAAAATGTCCCTTCCTGTCTTTTTTCTCTCTAGAAAAGCCCTTGCAGGAAAACCTCATCCTCCTTGCTGTTTGTCTGTGCTGCATTTAGCTTTGAGGACACCTGTGGCTTGTAGGATAGCCAAAAAAGAGAAACTCCCCCAGGA
Source organism: Machaerirhynchus nigripectus (assembly GCA_013397975.1). Lineage (NCBI taxonomy): Eukaryota > Metazoa > Chordata > Aves > Passeriformes > Dicruridae > Machaerirhynchus > Machaerirhynchus nigripectus. The sequence continues at coordinate 182,650 of VZRQ01001903.1, read as the reverse complement.
AGGCAAGACAAAGGCTTCAGGTTCACCTCCCAAAACATCATGCAGCTGGCCAGGTTTGGGGCAAATTATTCACCTTCCTGAGGAAAAAGGAAATATTGAGAAACAAATTGGTCACTAGCCCTAAAATGGCCCAGTTTCGCTGTTCTTTTTCTAGGACATGTGGCAAAACCACAGTCTTGGCTCTGCTGGTCTTACCTAGAGTCAAGGCCAAAGGCAGATTTTTATTATGAGGACACTTGTTCAGGCTTTTGCAGTGGAAAATTTTGCAAGCCAGTGCAGCGAGAAGATGGAGATCTGTCATGCAGAGCAGTTGTCACAGCCACCCTCATCTGACTGTTACATAGCTGCAGCTGCTAAAAGTTGCACTTGAAAACATTTATTCCTAATAATTGCAGTAAGTAACCTACTGCACTTCTTGCCAGAGTCCTGCATCTGCAACTGAAAAGATTTTCTGTTCCAGCCTTTGAAACCAAGATCACAGCACATGGTAACCCAGCAGAACTACAGTGACTCATCACCACACTTTTGAGGCTGAAAGGGACCCTTTTCCACCCACCCATGAAAACAGAATGAATCTGTCTGGACCAAGTCACACACTTTTTCCTTTCATTTAAAGAAAACAGAAACTGTGATTATATATTATTTTCCTCTGAAGATCTTAATTCTTTTTAATGATTAAGCTGTCTGAAACAGAGATAACCATCATCCTGTCTTGTATGCGTCTTTAGAATTTAACATCATGTTTCCCCAATTCTGGCACAATACGAGCAGTGATCAAATATAAAGAACTGTCATCCTGATACATAGTAAAAAAAATGTACAAATTAAAAACCCCTGGCTTCTCTTAACTTTGACATCTGAAGTCTGGGGGAAAATGCTTTTTTACAGGTGATCTTAAAAAGGTCCTTTTACCAGCCTGTGTAAGAAATGTAGTGCTGTGGTATACTAGTCATCGCATTTAATAGACTTTTTTTATACCCTTTCAAGCTTTTTTCTTGGACTGGGTTATTGCTGCAGGCTCTCTGGTCTCTTCAGCCCACCTTCTGATCTTGCTCCTTTGGAAAACCAGCCCATCCTGCAGCTAGCACAACCAGCCATCCACCCTGGTGAGGCAAAGTTCACTGGAGTATCTAGTGCCACTTCCCTGTTTTCAGAAGGATCACTGCAACCCCTTTTTGTGTTCAACCTCTTCATCTGTTGTCTTGCAAGCTCAAGTCAGACATGGAACAAGGTGAGCCATTGTCAGTTGCTGCAGAGCCAAGCATGGAAAGTAAGCACTTACACATGTTTTCCTTCAGGCTTTCTCAACAAATTTCAAACAGAGGCACTTGAAAGTATATCCACTTGTATGAGTCAAGAGACCTCCATGAGCAATGCCATCAGCGTGCACCGACAGCAGGATGGGCTGGACACTGCCCACAGGCAGCTCGGGCACAAGTGTGTCACACAGGGGTCACTCCTGAGCACAGCAACCACTGAAGTCACATGCTGAGAGTTTTGTTTATAAAGTGAATTCCGTAGGTACGAGTCATCAGAAGAAGAAAAAGCCCCATGGACAATATTATATAATCCAGACAAGTATACTAATAGGGGATTTTCCAATGGAAGAAACCTTACATCATGCCTGAGGAAGTAAAAATAAACCTGGCATTTGTATTTGTTCTAAACATAAGAAGAACCTCGATGAACTACTAGTTACATTTTTTTGGCTAATTATTAGTCATGCTGAGCATTGTGATGTTGGTTGTAAATTTATTCCATTAACTGCATCCTAACCTCAATATTAAAGGAGCATAGACTTTCAAAATCAGTTTCTTTGTAAGGCTCACTATTTCCAGAGAACAGTACACTTTCCTAATTATTGCTGATGTTTTAGCCATTATTGAACCTCTCATGACCTTCTTCGGAGAAGAAAATAGCACTGGGATTTGAAAACAAACAAGTTACTTGTGAAGTAAAATAAATCAAAAAGTAAGGTTTATATAGCAACCGCCCCGTATGCCAGATACATTAAAAAAGCTTTCTTATCATTGGAAAAACAATTACTTTCACTCTATTTTACATCTGAAAATCACTAGTGAAAGAAGATGTGGTTTGTTGTCAATGGCCTGTTCTATTTAGACAGTGCAGTAAAAGGAAAAAATATGCAACATGTTTATGGCAGATTAAAAAAAAAGAGGAAATGTGGAAAAGGATATGAAGTGTGGCTGAAAAGACATACCATGGCCTTAAGAACAAAGCAAATACATAAGATGCAAAACTAGATCTGTTATGTGTAAACAAAACCTTTATTTTTTGAGAAAAAAAATAAAATAGCTGTATCACCATTTTATGTTACATTTGATAAAAATGAAATATTCAAGCAGACCAGGGGATTCCAGTGATTCACAGCATGTCACTTTTTATCCATGAGATGCATGATGAGGTGTGCATGACTTACCATTGTTGAACAGTAGAATTATCCAGAGAGGAAAGTGTGTTTGGCTTTGGCAAAGCCTCACTGGCTACTTTTTTTTGCAGAACCTTACAATTAGGTTCATCTGAGCAGACTCAAGTTAGTGGCAGAGAGGTGTTACTGGGATGAAAATCAAAGTCTTCTCAACTTATGCACCATAGAGAGCCAAAACCAAGTTGGGTTCACTTTGGGTGCCAGTTACAGCTTGTATGTGCTGATCTTACACCCAAAATAAGTCACAATAGCTTTAGAACGACTGTCTAGGAGTCCCAAAGGGTGAGATAAGAGTGAGGGAAGCACAGATGTTCCTTCTCCTTCACACATCTTTTGCTGGGGGTGGACAGTGGATCATATAGAAATTGGCAGGTACTCATTGCAGCTGTCTAAATTTGGCCATTCCCTTTCCCTCCACCCCCACCTCCTTCTCTTTCCAAGTAGCAAATGGAGCATCTCAGGAAAACAGCTGACCTGCAAAGTACACGTCAGGTACACGGGCTTTCTGCTGGGGCTGGTCATCCCTTTGGCTCCTTCACCTTTGCCTAATGAAATAATTCCTGTCACATGTGAATTTCTCTTCCAGTGCTGAGTCTTGGCATTGCTAGCCTCTTAACCACTTCTTTCAGCTGTGAGAGAGTCAGCCCAGCTTCTGAAATTCTCAGACTTGCTCCAGGTTTCTTAAAAAAGGGGCTGTTCTTGCAACTGCTATTTCCACGCAAGCAGAAGTAGCAAAGCCTATTCCCTGAGTTCACCCTAGGTACTGGGCTAGCTCAGAAATGGAAATAGGGAATTCAGTCCCATCGTGTTCCTGTCTATTCCCAGCTGGCAGCGAGGAGAACTGAAGGCAGCTGTAGAGCTCCTCACAAACATTCTGTCTCAGCAGCCCTAACCAGAAACCTGGAGAAGCCACATCAGCTGTCAGGCTTCCTCAGAGGGAAACACCATCCACAGGCTGAGCATGAGCCAGCCACACAGCTTTAAGGAGAGAGGCATTCTGTGGAAGGAGATGGATGCAGAGGCAACTGCCAGAAAGTTATCAATGCCCCTCAGCAGTTTCCTGGGGAACTTTAGTGTTGGTGCTCCTTTCTCAGCTGCATTTTGCAAGTGGCTTCACTTCCAGGTGAGCTGGTCCACTCTAAGTAAAAAGCTGGAGGTCTCCATACAACTCACTTAGATTAGGCTGCTGGACAGAGAGGTTTCATCCCAGCTGGATTTCCTCTCAGTGTAAATTCTGACCATCATTTTTCTTTCCCTTTCTAGCAAAGGTGGTTCTGTTGGTACAGGTGGAGGCAGTGTGGATGCTCTGACGTAAAAGGTGAACAGCGTGGTCTGTAACACCTGTCAGTTGACATTAAGCATAAAAAGACAAGAAATTTTCCATTTCTTTAAAACCTAGCCTGTACTCATTAAGCTACCTCTTAGAAAAAAAAAGACATTAACATGGAATGTCTTCAAATATCAAATGGAAACACTGACATGGTAAACACTGTGCCACTCACTGGAGTTTTTTCCAGAGCAGAACTGGCTCTTAATATCCCCGTGCTTTGGCAGATTTTCAAAGCAAGCAGAAGAGAGAGTTAAGGGCCTCCCCCGAGACTCCTCTGACACCAAGTGTAGACAGGTCCATTCCAAGCTGAAGGGGATCCCACCATGGGTCATAATGCAAGAGTCAAATTTAAAAAGCAGCCACTTAGTAGGAAGTGGCTCAATGGGGACATTTGGTTTTGGAAGAATGAACTTAAAAATTTAAAAAATAACCTTGCACTTTGGAGCTTAGAACTGACAACCAGTGTATAATATCCTACCAGAAGAATATGAAAGGAAAAATTCTTCTTTGGATGGAATGTGTGGGAAGTTTATGCCTCTGACTTTGACTCTGAATCTTGAATATGCATTCCCCCTGACCTTTCTACATCATGCATGTTCCACAATCTGGAATCTGCTTCCACATCAATCTAACTTTGAACAAAAAAGTGGTTTTGATAATTTTTTTAAGTAAGGCTATTAACTTACAGTTTGGATTTTCTTCATAAAAGTATTCACAAGTTCTTTTTCTCATCCTGACCTTTGGCTCTGGGCAATGATGCAAATAACCTTCCTGCCAACTTACTGATGTAAAAGGGGAAAAATTGGGGGTGGGGGGAGGACTGGGGAGTGTAATACTACTGTCCTAGGAATTGGATCCAGCTGGCCTCCACAAATATATTCAGCCACAGGGGTAGAGGGGAAGACCAAAAAAACCCCAAACTAAACATAAAAGACATGATTTCAGAAGGTGTTGTGCACCTACAGCTTTTCTGCATTTGACTGAGCGTTCCGTGTATTTAAAAATCAGTCCCAGGAGTGGAATTGTTCTGTGCCAATATTACAGGATAGCTATTCCTGATTCACTGGGTCATCCCCTCACATTTTTCATGTAATCTTAAAGTTCTTTTCGGTTGGACTATAAGGGTTGATTCCTTGAACCTTCCTTTCTTAAGCATGTCTTCCCTATTAGCTGTGTCAGAGGAGATTTAGGTTGTATATCAGGAAAAGGTTTTTCCACCCAGAGGGTGGTTGGGCTCTGTAACAGGCTCCCCAGGGCAGTGGTCACAGCACCAAGCCTGACAGAGTTCAAGAAGTATTTGGATAATGCTCTCAAGCACACGGTGTGACTCTTGGGGTATTCTGTGCAGGACCAGGAGTGGGATTTGGTGATCCTTGTGTGTCCCTTCCAACTCAGCATATTCTGTGATTCTGTAAAACACCCTTTCTCTCTTCCCTTCTTGTTCTTCCCTTATTTGTTTCAGCTGCTGGTCTGATACTTGTGGGGAAAGTAAAATCGCAGAGTCCTGGGGTCCTGGATTTCACAGTACATAAATGAAATAACTCTGTAACTTCGGCTCATTTCTTTTGATATGAGGTGTGATGGTTCTTGTTGTGGCACAGACCTGCATACAACCCATGGTATCAATCCAGGCTGGGGGATGAACTGATCGAGAGCAGCCTTGGGGAGAAGGACTTGGGGGTGCTGGTGGACAAGAAGATGGACATCAGTTAGCAGTGTGTGCTTGCAGCCCAGAAAACCAATTCTGTCCTGGGATGCTTTAAAAGAATCATGGCCAGCAGGTCGAGGGAGGTGATTCTGCCCCTCTACACCAGTGTGGTGAGGCCATAGCTGCACTGCTGTGTCCAGCTCTGGGGTCCCCAGCACAGCAAGGACATCAGCCTGTTGGAGAGTCCAGAGGAGGCCACCAAGGTGGTTTGAGGGACGGAGCACCTTTCCTATAAGAAAAGGCTGAGAGATGTAGGATTGTTTAGCCTGGAAAAGAGAAGGCTCCAGAGAGACCTAATTGCAGCCTTCCAGTACCTGAAGGGAGCCTACAAGAAAGATGGGCAGAGACTATTTACAAGAGAATGTAATGACAGGACAAGGGGGAATGGCTTCAAACTGAAAGAGACTAGATTAGGTATTAGGAAAAAAATTCTTTACTGGGAGGGAGGTAAGGCACTGGAACAGGTTGCCCAGAGAAGTTGTGGATGCCCCATCCCAGCTAGTATGGATGGGGTTCTGAGCAACCTGGTCTAGTGGAAGGTGTCCCTGCCCAAGACAGGGGATTGGAACAAGATGGTCCTTGGTTTAAAGTTCCTTCCAACCCAAACTGTTCTATGATTAGCTCAGTTGAGGGCACCAAGTTCATTTCATATATCTTACACTAGGACAGCCATTGCTGGGAAATGGTTATTAAGTCTCTTTTCTGAGATGGTCATCTAGATGTGAAAACTTTCCTTGTCTGACATCACTTACCAAAACTTCTCTCTGAAGTATCCAGCAGCATCATTTCTGCCTTGGCATCAGGTGGGAGCCACTAAGAGCCTAATCTGGGCAGAGAAAATCAAACAGCAGATGAGATGTCTCTGTTGACTCGGATCACAGCAGCAGGCAGCCCGGGAGTTTCCAGCCCTGCTTGTATGCCCTACAGTTCTGTTAGAGGTGGATTTTTTTGTAAGAAGTAGCCGGGGCATGCCCAAAGTTGGATGCTCTCAGAGGGACTGGGTTTGCACAAGGGAGAAGTGCACATGGATACCTTGTGCTTCTCAGCACAGCTGCAAGGCTGCCACCCTAAGGCCAGAGGGAAGCACTAAAGCATCATTTTCCTTCCTCTAAAGGCTCACAAAATTATCCAGCGTGCCTGGATTTTAGCAGGATCATGGTCTGCCCAGTTTCTGCATTTATTCCCACAGCTGCCAGCCTTGCTTTTGCATTTTAGCAAAGAGAATATGGCAGTAGCATTTGAAGGGGATCCAATGGGTGCAGAAGGAGAACACTCTCCACCCGGAAATACGCTCCAAGGTTTTAGGGACTACCTAAAGTTTGAGTTCACCAATATGACCCACTCCAAGCTTTAAAAAATACTTGGGTAAGTATTGGAAAGGTGATGCGGTTGAATTAAAGTCATCAATTTTAAAGATAATTAAAGGATGTTTTTTCATTTTATTTGCCTTCCAATATTGCCTCAGCACAGCTGATTTCACAGGCTTGATTTCACAGCTGTGTGCTCTCATCAGTTTTCTAGGACCTTGAAGAAAGAAACATGAAAATACTGAGCAATAGGAAAAACAATCTGGAGTCACCAACTTAAAGAACATGAGTCACCTTGACCCTGATGACTTTAAAAAAGACCAGAGCCAGAACCCTCAGCTCTTCCCTCTTCCACATGCTCAGGTCTTGGCTGAAAACAAGGGATTTGTCACGCAAAAAGACGCTGAGACCTGTGGGTGAGGAGTGGATTCTGAGCCTCAAGTTCAGCTCCTCCAATCCATCTGCCATTGTCCACTGCCTGGTGCAGCTGAGGGATGGATGCAGTGCCTGGTGGGACGTGCAGCTTGGGCAAAGCAGGGACCTGCCCTTCTGGAAGGAAACAGTCAGGCAAGCCATGGTAGATGTTGGGAAGCATGAATGTGTCACCTCTTACTTAGAGCTGGGCAAACATAAAATCTGTTTGGATGGAATGCTGAAGATGCTTTTTGTCAAATCTCTGTTAAAGGAGAAAAACTTTTTTCACAAGCTCTGATTTTAGGTCTCGTTTGACATTTGCTGAAGGTAAAGGATGTTCTCCCATGGACTTTGGCCCTAAAATTTGCTTCAAAGCACACTGTCCACTACCTTTTATCAGTTTGCTCCAAGAAGGAATTTAAGGGCCTGTGCTAGATCCCATCTTAGTCCTTTTGGTGCCATTTTGTTCTGCACAAACCTGACCAAATCTGAATTTTTAATGTTATATAAAGCTTTTTTAAACTACTTTTCAGGGCCCTGCTTCCTAAAACAGTCCAGGAAGAATGAAGGTAGAATTATTATTTCAGGAGTGAGATGAGAGGAGAGATCCTCTCTTTCAAGTTTGGTTTCCTGGTGTTTCATAAAAGCATACCCTCACATCCTCAAGTTTTATTTAGCATATATTATTTCCACTGAGGGGGTCTCATCAAACCATTATTTTGAATGACTGAAGTCTTTATTTTGCTTCTCAGACCAGATATATAATTTTCTTTCTTATTTTGCTTTCTGTCATGCCAGCCCTTTAACTCAAATGCCGAGCAGTTGGAATCTAACTGCAATTTAACGTAACACTTATCTGCGCTGCTGTTCACGCTGTACGAGGTAATTTCCAGAGGTCAGAGCAGCTGGATTCCATTACAGAAATGCAGAGAACTCAAAATAGCCTTTGTAAATATACTTTTTTGAGGAATTCAGGCAGCTGCCTTCGACACCCCTGGGCCCTTATTGTTTCAGAATGCTTTAGTATCAGCCTGAGGTCAGAAATTACTAAATTGCTCCTCTTCCTCCTCCTCCAGATAAGAAATTTCCTTTGGATGAACATTAAGGAATAGTCAAAAGCAGAGATATTTCTGCTTTTGCCTTCTTAATCATAAGTTTTATTGCAATAAGCACTAAATCAAGAAAACTTTCTTCCATATGTGTTCAAGAACCATTTCCACTCCTATTTTTTTCTACACATATGACATTTGTTTTACAATGCTGCAGTTTACAAATCAAATAGTTTCTCACAGAGATAGTATGTTTTTATTCCATTTGCCCTTTTTCAAATAGTCCAAACGTCTGTGGTTTTGTCATTAAAAGTCCAGTTGGCAGATATATACGGAAACTTTATGTTTTCCAGCTGGGCAACTACCAGTTACACATACTCATTATTATTCATATTATCATTATAGTAACTGTGGAGGATAATTCATGTGGCTTACTCAGTCAATATTCAGTGATCTACAGCAGATACTCTCCTGAAACTGCTGGAATGGAATTCTCCTTCAGCTGTGAGGACATTTTGATATGCATCTGAGGCTCCTGACTTGACCTTTCCTTTAGAATAAAACTAGTGATACCTCTGACCCTGAATTCTGGAAATTGCTAGTGGGTTTAGATACTTTCCTTCATGAAGAATGCTCTCAGGTTGGAATATATTCTTGTTGAGAAGGAATGCCTGGTGTTTGTTTTTCCCATTGTAGTTTTACCTACCTGTAATTTTACTGACAGCATTGAAATAATTTTTGACCACCCCACTGACAGAGGAGGGGTAGGATCTCAACCCCAGTGTGAATGTTTTAATTCATGCTGTTTTTCCAGCGGGGCTTTCAATTGCTGCAAAAAATTCTAAATCCCCAAAGCTTTATTTTCCCCTCTCTCTGTGGCTGTAAATGTCCACACAGAGAGCTCACTCTTGGAGAGAAGTGTTGTGTGCCATGCTAAAAACCACTGAATGAACGAGTCTGTCAGAGAGGATGAGCAGACTCTAAACCGTAGCCATCCTAGTGGGTGGTACCATTTTCCTGGGCTAATTCATTGTAAAGTTTCATCTGAAAGGAGCAGATTTCTGTGGTCTGACGTAGAATAGTTTATGAAGGATGCCAGAACTCTTCTGTTTAGTTACTTCTGTAGTATTCATATCATGTCCCTATGCTATATGAAAAACATGATCGTGCAATTTGTGAGGCATAAGAACCTTGAGACTCTGAGATTTGTGGCCATCTTTTACTTTTTTATTTATCATTGTAGAAAGAAAGGAGACTGATGAATGGACATCTAGAGAGGGTTTTATTATTGGGATGGTGAAAGCAACACCATGTGCCATGAGACAACACGAAAGCAAACTCTTCCCTCCCATGTGTGCACAGGCCCCATTTCCATAGGCTTTTGTGGAGTTAAATACTTGGCTGGAATGAGTTCCTATGTAGGAGAAAATTGGGTGGATGCAGATGTATTTTTCCCCTGATTTGCAGTCTGGGAGGCAAGCAGAAACATCCAGCTGTTCTCCTGCTCCCAAGGAACTATGGTTATACAAGCTGAGAATACTGCCTTTCTAGATATCTCAGGGCAAAAATAAACCCTGTGGAAGCAGTGAGGAGTGAACAGAGCCCATCTTCCATCAGCTCCCAGGGCCAGCAGCAGGGGAGTTCAAGGAGCTTTCCAGGATGATATTTGCGTCCCATCCGCAGCCCACCTTGAATCTGAAGGACAATATTTTGAAGAATTCATGGGGTTGACAACAAAGCTTCCATCTCTTTTTTGTTTTTAAACACTAAAATGTTTAAAATGTTTTTAAACATTTTGCTTCCAGTTCAGTGTGCTACCCTCCATTAGGTCAATCTACTGTAGATAGTGTTCTCAACTAAGAAAAATGTAAAAGGCACGATTTTGATGGAGTTCCTGGCAAATCCTTTGGTTACATTCCCTGACACTCAACAGATGTCTGCAACCCACATGGCAAACATCCATAGAGGCAGTAGCTCACTCTAGCCCTTGACATGAAGTGATATATAGTATTTAATAGAAATAATCTATTATGTATGCAACACTCCCAATTTTCTGGATAATTTTTTCAGCCAATAATTGAACAACTTAATTTACATTTTATTATAAATCTTATCCAAATGCTTGAAACTTCATTATCAAGGACCTTTGGACTTTGAGGAACCGTACAATGAACAAGACATGACTTGTGTTTAAAGATAAAATTGAAAATTAAACCATTGCTCATTGCAGTTGTGCATTCCAGGCCATGAATATAACAGGAAAAGTAGAAAAGAAAAATAATCTGAAGCGTTTAAGTGTTTTCTGAAATTTTAATTCAAAACTGCATTTGCAAGCATTTTTGTTCAAACTTAATGAGCATTGCCTAAAGTCTAATTTCTGTGCAGTATCCATGAAAAGTTCCAGCTGCAAACATGATTATCAGACCCCCATAGACGTGTGTTCTCGTTGCTGTTGTGCCTCATGTGCAACCTTAAGATAGCTGGCTGCTGGCAACTGCTGGCTTTTTTACTGATGGCCCAATAAAGTTCAAACCATAATTCTGTCACAAAACCGAGTGCTAAAATTTGGCTCCCTCTCCCAATGGAAAGCAACATATTCAGAGAGATGCATTAACTAAGGCAGGATTAAGGAAAAAATATATTTTTTAACTAATTTCTACAGTCTTTATATACCATAGGTTCCTATTGACATCTGATAGTGAACAACAGCCTCAGGTATGGAGATTTCAAAATCTATTATCAGAAATAAACCTTAGTATTATGCATTAATGGCTTTGACCTCCACAATAATAAATATCTCTTCATCATTATGTATGATATCTGCTGCAACACATGAGCAATTTTGTGGTAAAAGAAATAAGATCAAGGACAGAAATTGAGTTAATATTTATGAAAGAATATTTGAAGATATTTTTCTTCTTCCCATTCTAAGCACATAAAATACAGTGTGCCTAGCTAGAAATACACTCTTAGGAGAGAGGTAGAGCCAACCTGCTTGACTATGAATTATGATCATTATTTCTTCAATGTTGTACCCATCCGGTATCACGGCACTTTATTACTATCATTATTATTACTATTATTCAGCATATATAGTAATATTGTCCTTTCAGTGTGACACTGGGTACCCTTAGCTATGTAGTTCCTCTTGAATTTTCATTTAGATTCATACAAGTATTGCCCAAACACTGTGGAAAGAGTTCAGAAATGTTCCATTTACTTTGGATAACCCCCAAACCTTTGGGGTGCTTAAATTTTCATGTATTAAGTTCAGAGACAAAATGTAAATTGTCTAAGCATACCTTTTGGTTTATTCCAGTTGAAATGCATTTATATAAAATAATCAGTGTATTTACATTCATTGTATCTTACATTTCATGGCCATACATTATCAGAAGCCCCCAGTACGTTGATTCATCACAGTAAGTAACACCTTGTTTAACAGTGAGGGGAGGAAGAGTGTTATGAGGTCCCATTTATGATGGTTATTGTTGTAGTTGAAGATCTGGGAGTCAGTAATAGAAAAACAACTGTTTGTTCCCTCTCAGATCTCACAGACAGCTTTGCTAGTGCATTTTTTCTGCTGCTGAGACATGCAGAGACAGCCCTTCCTGATGTGCAAAGGAATAAATCCAGCTTCTGACAAGAGCTGCCTTTTTTGTGAGTAACATTTTACTGCTGATCATATTTATTAAAACCAGGTACTTTGGAAATAAATTCATCACTCTGCCTGTCACAGCCTCATTGAAGAAAAATCTCTGTTTTACACACATCTTGCTTCTTGGTGATTACTTTTCCTTGGAGTTTCAAAATGTTGTGAAAGGATTAGACCAGATGTGTGAGAAGTTTGGTCACTACCAGCTGTTGGTCTCAATGAGCATTTGAAAATCACGTAGGCATTCTAATCAAGTATCTTTGCTGGAAGTCCACAAGGAATTCTTTGTTATTTACACTGTTTTCTTCATAATGTAACAATTCCTCCTGGAATAATATTTAGGCTTTTTTGTTGTGTAATGCTTGCAGTATTTGTTTCATTCCCAGTCTTAGAAAAACTCCAGCTTGACCTTTTATCTAGGAGTTACTTGTTATACAACAATCTGCATCAGTTCATAGTACAGTGGAATAAATTCGTTTCAAGGGGGCAAATAGTTCATATGTGTTATTTGGATATGTAGCACATGTTTGCACCCTATTCATTATTAACAGAGGACAGTAATTTCGTGTTTGACAGCACTGGCAAAGCTTCATGAAAGCATGTAGGTTGTATGTGAGAGAGACCACCATGTCCTTTTCATGTTCCTCATTAAACAGTGGCCATGAAAACTTCCCAGAAGGGATTGCTCCATCTCTTAACAGCAGAGCTCTGCACTGATGGTGTGGGAGTAGATAACTGTCCTGGTCCTGCAACGCTGAGGTCAGTGGCCAGTTGGATTTCAGAGGAGGCAGCATGACAGATGACAGATTCCATGTTTTCCTGTGTTCTTTTGGTTTAGTAAGGACTGAGAGAGATGGAGTCCCGGGAAGAAATCCACAGATCTCTGTGAAGGATTCACCCCTTTCTCTGACTCTGCAGAGAAAAGTCTACACCAGAGCTAGAGCACAAGTCTGAAGTGGCTGGTCTTACTCTACATACAGTAATGTAGCCACAATTTTGAACAGGGAAGCAGCCAGGCTCACCAGGCTCTCTTTCAGGTGAGTTTCTTACAAGAAAGAAAATGTATCAGGTCATTGCTAGCAAGGACTTCCATTTCTACCTGCATTGCACCACAGACTTTCTGCACCAGGAGCTGTGTTTCTGGCTGTATTACTTGTGACAAAGGCTGCAATGTTTCCATTCAAATGTAGCCTGGTAGGTGATAGGAATTCTGTTGCAGCTAATTGATAAAGCAGGTAAAGATCATTGAGATTGAACCTTGTACATCTGTGATATGGCCAACACCATTTTGGTTTTTTCTCTTTCCTGAATCCTCTTTATATCTTCCTTACCTTTTAGTATGCAACAAAATTGCAAGTAGATTCCTGTTTTCTAACATGAAAAACTCCAGATTTTATCCTGGCACCTAATACTTTAGTAAATGCCTCAGACTGCTCACTCTCCTCTTTGATTTCTGTAATTTGGAAGTCCTTCCAAGGCTGGAAGTTTTTCTAATGATAATATATAAGCATGTGACTATCCTGATAAAGATGGAGGAACAAGGATGCAGATCTCAGCCTGAATGATGCTGTTGATGTTTCACTCTGTTACACTGCATTTTTAGGCGAGATCAAAATAGGTATGAAAACACTGTAGGCTGGGATTTGGGCAGTAAAGTTCAGAATCCAATTCAAAGATCCTGGCAAAGACCCAGCAGCTTCAGCAATTGCATCGTTGCTGAGGTTCAGTGTAACAGCTGTGGTCTGCAAGACTGTTCAGTGAGCGTTTTCAGGGCTGTACTAACAAGGGATCCTGGGGATCCCCTGACTGTAGAGTTTGTACATGCTGGGAACAGAGCTGACACTTCCCTAAGGTCCCAATATAAGAAACACTGCTGTGGGACTTCCTACTGGAGATGAGCCCTCCAAGCAATGCTCTCTTTGAGGCAGACCAGCTGGGCCAGCATCTGGTATCCCTCTCCTTGCTGTGAGCTTCTCTAGAGGGAAACAGGGAAGCCTGATGATGAATGAGGTGGATTGGGAATCAGGTCTCCTGAGGACTCTTCCAACAGCAGGATGCATGTGGCATGTGAGCTGTTAACAGGTGCTCTCTGAACTGGAGATACAGATGGCTCCATCTGTGTTTATGAGGTCTCTGAGCTCCGCTTGTCTCTGTCACATGTATTTAATTTCCTGTACAGCACTCACTTTAAGCCATAAAGGTTGTATCTGCATTGTTTTGGAAAAACACACTTGACAGCCCCTGGCAGACCACATTCCCTCACCAACTGCACTCTCGTGTCCTGGGAGCTCCCCACTCAGGTGCTGCAGCCATGGCTTTCTCAAAATGCTAGGGACAAACCACCTCTTCAGCCTCCTCAGGTGCTGGGTTGTCTCGGCTGGCACAGGAGTGCCACAGGGAAGGACTCCCATGCAACCCTCAGCATGCAAGCTTGCTCCCATGAGCTGCTGCTTCTCCAAAAGCAGAGCTTGAGCATGGAAGTTAAGGCAGGCAAATAGCAGAAATCTGTCTAATAACCAGTCACGTGTGAATCTTGGATGATGCTGGTCAATCTCAGGGTGTTTTCCCACTGGGAGTTTTGCCTGTCATTATTTATTTGGATTTGGTACACTTTCACCTCCAGCTCAAGAAGAGGGGTGGAGGAGAGAGAATGGGGATATTATATAAGAGCTGGTGCTTTTGCATATGTCATCCTGTACACACTCACTTCACTTGCCACTGTCTGTGTTTCTGAACCAAAATAAAAAGTGAGATGAAGGCAACTCCACAGAAGCACTAAAATCCTGTTCTGGACCACTCACAAACAAGTCTATGTCTGAAAATATTTCAAAATCACATGCTTCTTGAGTTCACATGGCTACTCCTCAGAAGAGCTGAATTCATGACAGCCACTGTGCTACAGCGACTGCCATTAGCATGCAGGCAGAAACATGCAGACACTCTGCTATCCCCATCACTGCTCAGTCTCTGGATGCCACTTCGGCCTGTCCTGGAATCTGCCTTTAACATCAGCTCTTCCCAGGACTAGACCTGGTCAGGTTTGCCCTGCACACTTCAACGCTGCAGAGGCTTTTCCTGCCTAGTTTCTTTATTCACAGCTACATGGCAGATAGAGTCTATACCTCTGTTCTCCGGGGGCCAAAAGGAGCACTGTGGTGTTTAGTCAGAGTTACAGGCCAGTGATCCGAGCTAAAGAGCCCAGATGACTTCAGTGACACCCTGCTCCTCAGGATCTATAGTTTGTCCATAATTTTTTCGAGCTTTTCCCTCTTTCAGCCTCACGGCTATTGAAGTCAGAAATCATAATCAAGAGGCTTCTAGAAGTGTCTGATAGTCCTAAATGGTCTTGTGATATAAGTGGAAACAGAGATCTTTCTTTCCAGAAGAGAATGAAAACTCAGCTCAGGATCGGATCTGCCCACCAGACTTGCAGTTGTTATCGGACTGTTGATACAGAGGCACAGTGGCTACATCCCTAAGGGCAGGGATTGTGCCTCTACCAGTGCATGTGCATTTCTGGGAGATAGAGCAGTAAAGATTTGTTAGTTCTCCACCCTGAAAAAAAGGTACATGTTGATTCTGAACACAGTGACATGAAAAAGTGCTTTAAAAGGTTTTTCAATAATCATTTATTATTCTCAACTTCACAATTCAGAATTGGCACATTTATCAAATAAAGTGAGTTCAGTGACATGATTCAGTATGCAGAGACCATCGTGTCTTCCATCCAAGTATCTTCTGAACCACTTCAACTTTTATCTTCATTGTTTGTGGAAAGACTGGAAAGTAGGTTAATTGCTTTGAAATGGAAATGAAAAAAACCCAACTGAATTTGTTTTGTATGTTTGAGCTTAACCTTTTTCTGTTTTTTTCCAACACTGTTAGGAAAATCTGCAATGCCAGTCTTTTAAATAATTACATCACTGACATAAAAATCATTCAAACAGTCTTCAATTTATTTAGTTGGCTTAGCTGTGTTTCAATTCAGGTATTGAAATCTGAAGCTCTAGAAAAAATAACGCCAGGTAACAAACCACAGGCCTTTAAAATGATAATTGGCTTAAAACTACATTTTTTCTATGTACCTTGCTCTATGATGTACTAACCCAACCCTGCTGAGATGTCCAAATCTAAAATCTTTTCCAAACTTTTTAATGGAGTTACTGGGCCTGCTATGCGTTATTTGTATGTTGAAAACTTTATATCTAAAGGGACTTGGAAAGAACATGACCAAGACAACACTAGAGGGAATGGAAAAGGAAAATGTGTCTTNGTTTCTTTTTTGTTGTTGTTCTGGCTGGTATGATTTGGCAACGCCAAAGTGGTACTATGGCAAATAGAAAATAAGAGAACTCTTAAAAATGCCTGGTCTATATGCCCCTTAGGAAGCTAGCCCCTCTCTAACTGAATGAATGCTACTAGGGCAAAAAATTAACTCATAAAAGTACTTTTTTTATTCTAGAATTTCAAAGAAACAAGACTATATGGTATCATATGGGTTCATATATGTTCAGGGCACAAGTAGTGATAAAGTCATCCTGTCTGGCTTGCAAATCACATACCCTGTAAGTTTTCATTCTTTACCAAGCCAGGAGTTTGCATCTGACTGCAGGATACCTCTCAGAGAGAATTCAGTGCTGGTACAGAGACATAAAGAAAGGGAGAAAGCAGCCTGTCCCTTCTTCTTTGTTCCATTAATTAATCAGTTTTGTTATTAAAAAAAAAATTGGTTTCTAATTTGAATTTACTTAGCTTTAAGTCTCCAGCACAGCTTGTTGCTAAACTTTTCTCTATTAGGTTAGCAGAACTTTTAATGCTTTCTTTCCTTCTCTCTCTGTGAGAGTACTTACATGCTATAATCAAATATTTTCTCACCAGTAGGCCCCCTTTTTTTTAACAAAAGCATATTTCTGTGGTTCTTTTTGCCACCAAACCTATTCCCATTACATGTCAAAGAATTTTAATATTCTTTTCACTAAAACAGCCGGTTACTAAAATATACTGAGCTACAGGCCATCAAAGAGCTGTCCAATTAAAGAATATGAATTACATACCAGTTATGACACAATATGCTCAGAATAAACCTGCTGGGAGATCTAAAACTTCATCTTTGCATTTTCGAAGGCAATTGCTCTGCCACTTGAGCTAATGGAATATTTTGCTGGGTCAGCCTGGAAGAGGGACTTTATATCTTTACCTCCATCTCCTTAAACAGTGTTGCCTTTCACTCCCGTAAAAGGGGAATTCTCAGCGGGGCCTTCCTCGAAACACTAACAATCTCCAAAACCTTCTTGGGAACATGATATGACCATAACTTGACACCAATCTAGAAGCTGCCCAATAAATGTTTGCAAGCCTGCAATAAACTCTACTCCTGAAAGTGTGCTTCACGCTGTGCTAGCAAAGTGCAGAGGAGATGACAGGGGAGAGGGCTGCGCTCAGTCCTGGGGAATGACCCCAGCAGCACTGACTGCACGTACCTGCAGCACCCTGGTGCACACACAGGTCACCCATGTCTCACTTTTCTCTTCTTCCCAGCCCCGAAGTGCTCACAGAGCTGAGGGCAATGCCAAAACACTCTTCGGGGGAAATGTGGAGGCGCTTCAATTTTTTTCTTGTTCTTGATAAACTTTGAGAAAACAGAGTTTTTTTCAAAGGTATGAGTAAATGTTATGGATCCTAAGAGCTCATATGAATCCTTCCAGGTTGCTTCCAAGGGTTCTTTTGGGTATATAGGATGTCTGTAACGAAATCATCCTAAACACAATACTGTGCTGTGAGCTGACGCTGCTCAAACTCAGCTCTGTAGAGGAGTGTCCCTGAAGAAGCCTGGTAAGGTTCTTCATGGGCATTAAGGTCTAGCTACATATTTCCCCTTGTAGAATCAGCCTTTCTCTGATAACTAAGACTCTTACAACCATGAGTCAAGATTTACTGTTTAGTTATTGGTGATATACTGGTTCCAGAGCAAAAAGCACCTATGCAAATGAAAACTCTTAAATATGAAAAAAAACCCTCCGCAAAAAATAATCAAAACCAAAAAGCACCTTCCTAAAAAAAAAACCCCAAAACCTAAAGCCTGTAGAAAAGTAGGGGTCAAGTCCTCTCATCACTTGCTCTCTTACCAGACCATTGTGGCCAACACAGTTTAAGCCATTTTTTCCATAAAAAAATCCCATCCTCAGTTGACTTGGCTGAACCCTGTCCTCTTCTCATATAGTGATATACAAAGTAGCTTTTAGGCACATCTAGAAACAAGGCTGATTAATTTACAATATTAAAATCTTGAACATTTCAAAGAAGCAGCCATTTAAGGGATACTCTTGTGGTCCAATAAAGTGTGGAAATACTATTACTATTTTGTAAATGGGGAACTAAGGCACTATCAGTTTAAGTGATGACACAAGATGCTCATGGAGAGGTGAATATTTTAACACAGATTTTGTTAATCCTAATCTAGCACCTCAAGCAAAAGAACACCATCCTTGACTTGCTGCCTGGTGCTGGGATCCAAGCTAGTCTTTTTCATAAACATGTCCACATGCTTAAAAAAAAGACATAGCAATAAAAAGTAGTTACCCAATATTTATCCCTTATGCTGAGGCCAGCACATTTGAACTGATTTTAATTTGTAAAAAAATTAAAAATACAGTCTACCTTCTATTCAGAAAAATGAAGCTTTGAAACTGAGACAGAAACTTGATCTTTTGAGCATGGCTATAATGCTTAGAAAAACATACCATACATGACTCAGTACAGTTTATCTCTGTATTCAAAGGTATGCACCAGTCAAAGTCAAATGACTCTGCTTCACATTCATGCATGATAAGTTTCTGCTTCAGTAACCATGTT
Source organism: Machaerirhynchus nigripectus (assembly GCA_013397975.1). Taxonomy (NCBI): domain Eukaryota; kingdom Metazoa; phylum Chordata; class Aves; order Passeriformes; family Dicruridae; genus Machaerirhynchus; species Machaerirhynchus nigripectus. The sequence continues at coordinate 163,886 of VZRQ01001903.1, read as the reverse complement.
AAATAAGTTTAAGAAATGAGACTGCTGAGCCTGGTTTTTAGTTTGCAAAAATACCCAAGAAGTCAGTGAGTGTGCTTCTCAAGAAATTTAAAATAGAGCTCACCCAGAAATGGCTCTAGCATTTATCAATTGAAATTACTAGAAAAGAATTTTTATGTTAAGTAAGTAATAAATGTAAAGATTTCCAGAATTATGAAGGCCAGAGTTCAATATATGTTCTCTTTAGAACTAGTGACATTCATGGAAATGTGCTTTCCAAGCAAAAGTATTTCGCTTCGAGTCTTTGGCAAATTTCTTTTTCTAATCATTTCTGTGCACACTAACAGCTGTAATCCCTTGACATGTATCCTGATGAGTAAATTCTCAAAGTGGATTTAGGCACATAAGCTTCCAGCATGTCACTCAAAATGTAGATCTGGCCATTTCAGTGGGTGTACTTTTCTCAGTAAATATCCTGAATGTTTAATATGCTCCAAGTACCTGTAGTTTCATGTAAGGCAACCCCAGAATGTGAAAATGACAGCCACACAGGTTTTCTGCCTTTTTCCAGTGGCTTGCTCGTGAAGTCCAGTCTCACCTCCATGTTAGGCAAAGGATGAACCTGGTCACCTATCCCAGGTAGGAACACAGTGCACTGGGCTATTTGGGAAGCAGAAGACACCACCTTCACTCCCTGCAGTAGCCATGTGCAGTGACAGTCTGATACACCCTGTCCTCAAGTTTTAGGGTTCATTTTTTAAATCCTAAGGGAAGAGAGACAGCTAAATCCCAATGAAAGAGTTTAATTTCATAATTTTGTGAAGCTTTCTGTATTGTTAGAAAATCAGACTACCTGTTCCACCTTCCTTGTTGACTGCAAGGGCTCTTTCCTTGCCATTTTTTCCATTTCAAACCATCATCTCGGGAAAATTATCTGTATCAATACTAACCCAGCAAGAAGAGGTAAATTTTCATCTGGAAAAAGACTTTGAAGTGATTCATCAAGAGGTATCTTAACTGGTTTTGTCAATAGAGGGGAGGTGGTGATGGAGGGAAGGCAAGTGTTGCCAGGGGGACTTTGGGGGTCTGATTGTGTATTTGGCAGAGAAACTTCCAAATCAGGCAGTCAGTGCATGCAGGGAAGGGTGGTCTCAGTGACACTTCATTTCTGAGCATTTGCCAATAGACAGAGGTTTCCCGGCTTTCGCAGAGCTTGTGCTTGCCTGTCTTAAGGTGTATCTGCATAAGTGAGTACAGACAACCATACGCTGACCCTGCCTAAGCTCCACAAAAAATACCTGCAGCTTGGAAGCCAGAGTCGTTTAATGTGATCTTAAGAGTGTCCCTGCATCTCAGAAGCCTGATTTTGGTAGGGGACAGGATAAGTTTTCATTTGGTAGTAAAAGATGAGGTATGAGGCACTCAGAGTATGCAACAGATGGTTTAAAATATACAGGCCTTACAGAAACTTTCTTTCTCTTAGAGAAAACCTCTCATTTACTGTGACCACATAGCTGACAAGCAGGGGGCTTTGCACACTCATTTACCTTGTTGTAGGTTTCATGTGCATTCATATCCTGAGCCTCAGGGATGGAAGTGGGCCTAGAATGCTTGTAATCCCTTTGCATCTTCCTCATAATGTCCTTGGTTGGAAGCCTCTTTCGTGCAGGAAGCCAGCGTGGGTCTGCACACAACTTAAATCCCACTTAAATTGCTATGGCTTAGAGTCCCACTAAAATAGCTCCTGGGCCTCCCCCACCCTATATGGGGATGAATTCCACACTTATGGAATTCCTCAGCATTTTCTCCCTTTAATACCCTTTTGCTTGCAGGCAGGGTAAATCAGCCTCTTCTGAGGACAATAGGACCGCATTAGGCCAATGCTGGTGCCCAAGCTTGTTTCCCATATTGACATTAAAAGCAATTGTTATTAAAATTGGTATGATTGAATTCAGTAAAAACCTGCCATGCTCTAGAGAGAACAAATCAGTGCTGTGATTCACTTCACTTCCCGTAAGATGAGTTACATGTGACCATGACTACTAGGAAGAAGAACTTACCAGAAATTGAAGTGGTGCCTGTTACACTTTGGAAATAATTACTGGTGGAGGTGATTTGAGTTTGGTTGGGCTCTCTGGAGAAGCTAAAGCATATTGTTGTCAGAGTTCACAGAGTTTCAGTGTTGGCCCATTGCTACCCTTGTACTGCATCATGTAGCATATAGGAAGAATGTATAACAAACTCCTGAATTCATATGAATGTTCATTTAATGAGTCAATGAAGTAACACTTGTTCATTATTTCTCTGATACACAGATAGTCAGTGGTCATCTTCTGTTGTCCTTTCCTCATGAGATGATCTCTGCAATCAGAAGACCCATCTAATTAAAAAACAACAGTGAAGAAATGATTTTTTTTTTCCCATGGGTAAATGATCCAGGGTTGCATTAATTTACTTTTAAGATTTGAGATTTCCTTAATGATACTTCTTCTTTCTGTTTGCATGGTAGTTCACAAAGGTAGTTGGGTTTTCTAATGCAGAGACACTCTTTTGAGCATCTGCATGCACAGATATTTTTTCATACAGATTAGAACATTCTCATTAGAACCATCTTTAGAAAATCCTCTTTTTCTATAAAAGTATTAGTAACTCAGTTATAAACTGATGTCCTGTGGCTCAGCTGACCAGTCTCAGAGTGCAGTTGCAAACAGTTGCCTTAGTGGGTTCAAAAGTGCCTGGCAAAACCGTGGAGATGGTGCCAAGGAGCTCTACATGATATAGGAAACACAGGAAGGAAGAGGAATTTTGGTGTGGAGGAGAACATATGAAAATCCCTCGGCATTTCTAGTCCTGCCTGAGCTTCAGCAGCGTGTCCCTGCACAGCACTCCACCAACTGGGGCAGCTCCACTTCCAAAACACCAGCGAGTGCAGCACAAATGTGATAAAAGAGAGGAAACCCTGAAGAGGTTTCTAAAAGAGCTCTCACCCTGAAGTGGTCAGAGCACACCAGGCCTTTCACGCATTTGACCTTCCCAGTGTTATTTTTAATGTTGGTTGGTTTTTTTTTCTCTCCCTTGGCCATTGAATATGTATTAACTGTTACACAACACTTACCAAGTTTGTTATGTAAAATTCTAGAGATAAAACCTCAATCCAGGGCCCCCCTCTAAAGATTTTTGAGCTTCCTGAGGGCTCTGGGAGCACATCCAAGCATTTTTATTGTTCCCAGAAGATATATAGAGATTATTTGTCATTTGGAGAATGTGTGTGAGAGTGTACTGGGGGGCTCTGCTGAGCACACTGTTGTGTTGCTTTCCTGGGAAGAAGGTGGGATTCATGGGTGACCTAAAACAGATGTTGATTAAAGAGGGAAAGTAAAAAATCAAAGAAAGAAATAAGAAAGGGAGAAAACCCCTGAGATCAGCTAAGGGTTACCAACAGCATTATCCTTTTTATGAGGGTGCCTTCAATATTACTCATCTGCAATAAGCTCCCACAGAACTTACAGGATTTCTTTTATTTTCATGTATTAACAATACAGCAGCAAGGAGCTGACACTTGTTTTCCATATCAAGCGAAGTTTTATAAGTCAATTTTTTCTGGCTATCACCTCAGCTTGCATTTTACACTGAACGGTAATTCCATTTTTATGGACACTGTCAGATACTTTATTTTTATAGAGTTCTTCCTTTAAAAAAAAGTCAGATATTTAAGGGTCTCTTGGTGACCAGTCTCATCCTGGACATTAAACCTACAGATTCACAGGTGCAGATAACTGCTGGAGCACTTAATGGCTCTGAAGAGTGAAATCTTGGCCACGCTGAAATCAGTGGGAGTTTTTGTAGTGTGACCAGCATTTCACCCTGTGCATTTTATATTTACCTCATCCTCAGCTGGACCCACAAACACTCTGTGCTGAACCAAAAGGTCCACTGGCTTTCATAATCACCCCTGTTTGGTATACCAGAAGAGCTGATAGCTATATAACATTTTCCTTTCTGGTGATTCTGCCTTTTTTTTCACCTGGCAAACACTACTTTTGATCTTACTGGTTGGCCTGGGTTGTGAGCAACTGATATGGATCCAAGGGGTATAATTCTGAAATATCAGCGTATTGTCACAGCATCCCAGAGAACTCAGGCTTTCTAATCACCTCTTAGGGTAATGGAATGACTATTTTGGGGACAACATGCTGAAATAATGCTGGAGTCAGTATAATAAAAGACATTCCAAGGCTTTAATAACCACATTGGTGGCACAGTGGTAATTTGTATTTGCTGTGATATATTTAGAATCTGGAAGAGTATTACGAAACAGATTCCTATTTCAAGATATTTGGACAGAGCAGCCTGTTAACATCCTTTTAAATCTTAAGTGTACAGTGCCACTGTTTCCTGAGCTTACTGTGATTTGTTGCTGCATATTTAAACAAAAGGCATTCAGTTTCACTGAAAGTGGAATCAGATCCTGGTTGCTGGACTGAAGTCAGCCATCCCAGGGTGACTTTTGAAATGTTAGATAAGCAGCTCTTTGGAAGGCAAGAGGAAATAAAGAGAAAATACTGGAGGTCAAAAAGTTATAAATGCTCATTTGAGGATATTTACATTAGCAATGTTCCTTTTGTGTGTCTGCAGGAGGGCTGCTGTGTCACATCAGGACAAACATGACAAAACTATCAGTTCAAGTCATAGCAGCATTTGGGGAGTTTTGAAGGATCTGTTTCATCTGAGGAGTGCTCTGAACAACCACTGGCAACTGGGCACATGCAGAACCATACTGCTCTTAGGACACGAACTCATCCATAATTTCTGCTTTGAATTGCTTGTGTCCCTATTATCAAATATGATGTAGGACTGCAGTGGGGCTCATAGCAGCAACCTTTCCTTCAAATGTTGAGTAAAGGAGATGCTTTGTGCTCCGCTTATCATGAAAAACTTGTTCCAGAGACAGCATGTCAAGTCTCATTTCGAATTCTCAAAGGAGCAACACTGAAACTCCACTCTTGCAAATGGCAAAAGGCAATCATAGCAATTATGGCACTCATCTGAAGTTCCACCTTTGTCTTCTACCAATTGCTTATACAGATAATGACAATTTTTCACTTTTTACCTGAGAGTTTTTATTTTAGTTCACTCCATTAATATTTTAAATATTTCTAATATGAGACTATATTAAATGTTCCAGAGACTCCTACTAGAATATTCTTTTTTTCTGTATTTTGCAGAACTTCCTCATCAGAGAACTGTCTTTTGATCTTTCTTCATCAGCTTTTAACTCATTATCCCTTCTCTCATATTTTTGGTGCACAAGTCGAAGTTAGACCTGCTACAATCCTATCGCAAGGAAACTTTTTGTGCAGTATGCTGGGGTAGCAAAACCACTTGCTTCTGGAGCTGATGTTTAACGTGCCAGTTCTTGCAGTGCTCAGGGGAGGAGATTAGTCATCTCTCCTGATTCAAATGCATTAAGCCTTTGGAGTTGTTTTTCCTCTACCTCAGCATGATTTTTCTCTATCCCCTTGTTTCTGCTAGCCATCTGGCAGTGTTCTACCCACCTCTTCTCTGCGAGTTTCCATTTCCTGAACTCACAAGCTCCAGAAAGTGTTGAGTTCCAGTGCACTGAGCCTCCTCCGTGCTGATATCTGGGAATTCTGATGCCCAGCTGACTTCATGTACTACTGGGTATATTAAGGTCCTGAAGTTTCTCTTCCTGAAATAAAGAAATCTTCATTATGGGTCTGTTTGTTTCACTTTCTGTGTAATTTAAACTGACTCAACTTGTGATCGATTTGATCCAGGGTTACTTTCTACGACCAGTACTTTCGTAACGTCACAACTGCTTGCAAAAACAAAGTGGCTTTTGTGCTCATCTTTTGACTTATGCTGTATTTGCATTAAGACCCTTGGCTCAGGCATCAGGGATGGAACCCATGAGTCTCTCCTTTGCTGTGCTCCTTTGTAATGTATAGCTGGGACTCATGCAACGCACGCTGCACAGTAGAATAGGGGAGGCTTAGCTCGCACAGCGGGCATCTGTCTGCTGCCTGGCAGGCACAGCCACAGAAAGAATACTACTTCAGTTCTTCCCTGAAAGAGATAGCTTTCAAGTGGCAGCTAGATGCTTGTCTTGGCTACCTGATATCTAGGCTTTCACCCAACAGCTGACATCAGCTAGAGCATGGAAACTGCAGATTCAAATATCAATGCGTTCTTCCGTAAAGGTTCTTAGATCTGTCACTCACTTTTTCTCGCTGGCCTGACAGAGCCTATTTGTTGACTCTGCAAGTCATAAAGAAAGGCCCACTTATTTTCTCTAACCATTATATACTGAATGCTTAATGTTCTTCAGTCATATTCGTACCATTAAAAAAAAATCACATTGGAGTGGTGCTTCATCATGCCCACTAGAGCACATTATCACAGTAGGAGTCACCAACCAGTGCAGTAACATAAATGCCATTTTTGACTAAGCAAGAAAGTTTTCCAAATTTGAAGAAAATCTCTACCTAGTTTTTCTGTCCTCTGAATAAATCATCATATCCAAAATTTCTGGTTTGCTACCTTTTGGCAAATAACAAGTTCCTTTCTTTTATTGGGCCTCTGTGACTGCATCTCTGGCTAACAATTCAAGAAACAAGTGGCAAGGTTTCTGGATGCTGTATTTGCTTAGATGAGCTTCCTGTATGCTGGGTTGTTAGACTTCTCCATAGCATGATAGAATCATCTCTGACACGCTTTTGACCCAAGTTAATGAGCCATCTCCCCAGCTCAGGTTCCTAAAGGAGGGGTGATTTTTCTCTCTCCTATTTGTCCATCAGGATTTTGGAATTTGGAATATGCCAGCTTTCTCCAGATTTGGTGAGCAGTATTCCTTTCAGCAACCAATTGACGAGAGTATACAGTTAGGATGCTGGGACCAGTGCTGGGAAGGTAGTGGAGTGGGATCCTGAAAGACAAGGCTTAGGTATTCATCAAATCCTGCAAATATTATTGAAAATGTATCATTTGTAGTGATTAAAGTGCTTAACATTATGAATATGAGCAATTCCATCACTTGAACCATTCATACCATGAACCTGAAGATGGACCTGAAGAAAGAATAGACCTAGACATGTTTTGCATATGAAATATACTTTTTAATGAGTTTTAACATATAAGTGATCTATTCCATTTTCACAGCCCTGTAAACTGCTTTATAACTTTGGGCTGCTATAAAATGATTTGTGAACACAGGGTAACAAAGGGGATCTCTGATTGGCTGGCAGTGATGTCATGCATGTGTCAATATTTCTCATTAAAAGCACAGGTATGACCTTTTTACCTTGGAGTTTCCATAACATAATAGCTATAATGCACTCATGGTTAATAGATTTCTGAGGGATTATTGCACTCTTTGAGTAGCTGAAGTCACTTGGCTTTTGGCTGGTGCCTCATGCTGCACCTGAGGTGTGTGATAATCCCTCAGAAATGCACTGCTTGTGGAATCTCAGGGCTTAATTATAAACATTAACTGAAGTCAGCTACACATTAACTAGCTTACCCAGATGTTTCTGTACCTGATGAATGGATGTTATGACTGATGAAAAGAAATCATGCAAAAAAGTTCTCTTCTCTCTTGTTTGCCACGGAAAAAGGGAAGGAGAGAAAAGCAGTTGCACTGCTCATGAACAAGAGAACTGAGGCCTCTTGACTGCAGGAGGATGCACAAGAAATTTAATTCTTATTTCTCCCTCTGGGGGAGAAGCATCTCTTTTTGAAATCCTGAGGGTCCCCACTGCTCCCTCCTGCACTTTGCACTCCACCTGGAGCTCCCCTCAGTGAGGACCATGCCCATGCAGCTGCCTTCTGTGCACTCTTAGGTCTGGGATGCTTTGGAGGTGACTCCTTGTCCAACGATCTTCTGCGACCCAGGAGAGACAATTTTTATCCCAATCAAGGAAAATACACCTCTTCAGAACTTAACACTCCTTTTTCTGACTTGTTTTTTGTTCCCTCAGTGTTGTAAAGTACTAAAACTGCTCTAAGAGCTCTGCGATATATTTTTGATGGGTTGACATTTATAAACTCACATTTTCTTCACTGGTTTCTTTAATTCAAACAGTAATGAAGAACAATGCGAATAACCCTCCTCTTAGGTGTTTTGGGGTTTTTTTTTTTTACAATATTTTCCTTTACAATATTTACCCAGACTATAAGATTTGGTTTAATTTTAATTTCCATAAAGCATCAAACACCTAGAAAATCTATTCACAACTGGGAAAGTCTTGGACAGGGAAAAAAATTATGGCAGCCCTTCAGTTCCAGTCCAAACACTCAGCTGAAATTATTTGTAAACCCACTCTAAACCCCACACTAAGTAATTGATAGCTGCCCTAATGTAATGATATCTGCAGTAGCGCAATAAGATTCATGCCCAAAAAGCACAGGCAACCATTTACCTAACATCTGCATCTCTTACCAATAACTTGCAGAAATTAGGAGCAAAGGTTTTGCAGATTGCCAAGAATCCCTTGACATTAAGGAAGGCCTCAATAGCCCTGCTAGGGCAGTTTTCCAGATGTTTTGCCTGGAAAGCATGACACATCTGTGAGAGGAACTGAGGTGTAGTTATTTGGTTTCAATCAGTATTTGTTTTCATGCCTAATTGAACATTAGTTATAGGGTTGCTATCAGTGCTTCCATAATATTAAAAAAGTCATGGTTAAATGGGCTGCATTTGAACATTTCTAAATAGTAAGTCTTTGTGGTTTCAAGTGTAAGGCAGATTAATTTTCTGAACTTGAAAACAAATATTCCCCTATAAGCATTTCAATGTATAATTGCCCTTAGACTTTTGCAAGAACACAAAAAAATTTTTGAAGAAGATTTTGAATTCAGTGAACCACTAGTTGAATTTTACTAAATTTTATTTCTATGGGTAAACCTTAAAGGTGACTGATAAATGGTGTGTGTCAGTCATTGCAGCAAATGCAGCTTGTAAGGACAACGTAGAGCTTTGTGTTTCAGTGGAGTTGTCCTGCTGATGCACTTCTCAGTAAAAGGAGATGTGCTGTGTGATACCAAGAGAGATCATGGTGTGTAGAGAAGATGCAGAGCTGATGTCATTTCACACGTGGAGAAAGGACTGCATACGAAGGTAGTCATGCTAGGTCCCTTCATCTTTGGCAGTAGCTGCAGTGTGGGGAATCAGTAGATGACGATACAAATGAATGAAAGAAAAAGCATCTCCCTGCTTCTTGTTCTGCAAGCAAAGATGGGACTTCTAACATCACCACCTGGAGAGGGATTACATGAACTGTGTAATTATCATAATGGCAAGACAGCACTATTTTTTGCATATTCTTAGGTCCTTTTAGACCACACATGGGTATGGACTCCATGGGCAGGCAAATGAGAGTCTTCTCTTTCTGGTGTTCGTCTTTGAACTTGGGCACTGACACATACTGAGAAATTGCTGTGCAGCAAGCTGTACTCCCTGAGGCTGTTCATCTCCCATCAAAATATATTCAGTGGAATGACCACACTTCCTTTTCTTCTGGACTTAAAGTTTTTGGGTTCTCTTTCTGTATACTGTTTCACTGTGGTCTTCCACTGGGGATTTGGCAAAAAACGGAACAGTTAAAGGAAAAATCAGGAATGTCTCTCTGATCCCAACCTCTACAGATTCCAGGTAGCACAAGAGAGGAGAGACAGGGATGTGCTGGGTCTCTGCTTTGTTACAAGCCTTGGATCTCCTTTTCCAAGCAGCACTGCCTGATGTGGGCTGCATTAGCAAGCTTCCTACAATGTATCCTTTTAAGAGGAAATCACACTCAAGTACTCAGGTTCCTTCTAATTTTTATGGGACATAGTAATCATAATTCTAAAGAAAAAGTCATACCCTATTTTGTTATCCATTCTGTCCCCTCTTTCCTCCTGCCCCTGGAATACACTGACAACATTCTGCACAGAATAACATAGTTTGACTGTCTCAGGGTCTAGGTGAAGAACACTTGGCTGCAGCTGAATCCTGCCAGGGGTTGTGAATTGCTGGTGAGAAAAAGGGAATGCTTTAAAATATAATAGTACTCAGCCTTCCCTGTGTTGTTCTAAACCTCCTAGTCTTCTGGCAAAACAGGGTACCAACAGTAGTGAAAATACCCTCTTTCTTCTGTATGCCGTAGGACACCTCCCTTTTCCCTCCCAGCCAAGCACACTGACTAAAGCAAACTACCCTTCCACTTTGGTTTTTCTTTAAATCTGTCAAGAACATAAGGAATGATGTGTCAGGCCAGCCCACGGGTCCAGCCAGCTCATTGTACTGTCTCCAAGAGTGATGGATAATGGGATGTTCAAGAAAAAGTCAGAGAACAGGCAGGCATACCAAGATATACATAATTCATAGTGCCTCAGGATACTCTCTCGGAAATTTGTGGCTCAGAGACTCGCTGATCTGTTTCTAACTTCACTGTAACTTTTTATGAGGAGGAGACAATAACCATGGTATTTACAATGAAGATGAAGCATGGATTTTTACAGTGGCATAATGATGATTAAAGTTTTCTATTATTCTCTTAATTATTCCTGGCCTTCTATTTATTTTTCATTTTGTTTTGTTTTCTTTTTAACATCATACTTTGAAGTAGAGTTTTGTAGATTTGTTTTAAGGAATTATTTGTTCCAAGGAATACTTTTCCTATGTACCTTGCTTTACATTTCTCTAACCTAAATTTCATCAGCTGCTTTATCTGCTAGACTCTTTTATTAAAACACTTTTGAAAGTGTATCTTCCATACATTTCTATAAATATTATTGACTTAATCCTTGCAATGCTTATGTCAGTGAAATGCGTAATAAGAGATCTGTGAAGAACCAGACTCTGTTTTACCAAAATTCTCCTTGAAGTCATGTTTTACATGGACAAGGTAGCAGTAAGACCTTTGGCAGGCATTGCTGGAATATTTTTAGAATTCAAATGGTTATCTTACTTTTATAATTGGGAATCAGAGAGAGAGAGCATTAGGCAGAATTTGAGCAATTGAATATTATCCTAGGAATTCATTCCATTACGTTGATATTTGGAAAAGGTCTTTTATGGTCCCGTTGGCAAAGTGTAATATTCTTACAGCAAGACACTGAAGAAATCAGTATAAGGCTATGAGTGAATACTTCAGCACACTACCACTTTATAGTCTCCAGCACTTTCTCATCATTTGGAAAGAACAAGTAAATAAATAAGTAAATAAACAAACAATACATCCACAAAATCGTAGGAACAAAACTTTTTCAAATTAAGTCCTCTGTTTTATAATTCTGCTTTTGGCTTTCATTCACTTCCCAGCCAGCTGCAGCATTTCACCTTCCGAAGAGCACAACTGTCATCATAGAGCTGAGTGTCATTGTGCTAATGACTCCATAAACAACCCCACCAAGGCCTGTATGATAAATTTCCCCCTGATTAGTTAAACAGAAATTGTATCAAGCCAGCAGAAGGAGTTTTTGTTGACACAGCATCTCTGGAGACGCTGGTATATTTTCTTTTTCTCTGTGAATGCTCAGCAACTGGAGTAGTGAGAATGACAGAAAATGAGTCAGTATTATTCAGTCCTGATGATCTCTCTTACCTTTACTTTTTGTCCTTTATATATACGTATAAATATATATATATACATTATTTTTAAAAGAAAACTTTTATTACACTGCCAGACTCTGTCTTGTAAAAATAAAATTGAGTTGAGTCTTTGAAGGGTAGAATGTGAAAATATTGTTAGCTCCAATCACAATATGCTTTTTTTAGTCTATGATCCAATAGAGCTACTTCTGTGTTTCAAAAAGGAAAGAAAAAAATCGTACTCATTTTATATATTGAGGTTGTTTTATTTTTAGTCCTTGAGTTTTACAGTAAATGCATTGGTGGGTCACTTCTGTGCATTATTTTTATGCCTTTGTAGTAGTACTATTTCCATGAGCATGTTGGTTTTATAGTGGAGTTTCCACTTAGGGTTGTTAGTAAATCTTTCCACAGAAGCCAGGCCTTTATAAATGACTATTGTTAAAGAAACTTTACTGGCTACGATGGGCATGACAATAAATGTAGGAGAGACCTGGCTTGTGGTTATTACTCCTGTACCAACTTTCCCATCATGACTGGAGGACAGGGCTAATTGTGTCTTCCCTTCCCCGCAGCCTCCACGCTTTCCTATGGGCAGCGGTTTTCAGGGAGACACAAATGACACACGGAGGGGTGTAATCAGCACAGCCTGCTCAGACAGAAAATATGGACCCTTGGATAGACTTGTCAGAATAGGATGACGTGTCCCAGATAAACAGCAATTTACTGTAACGGGAATGCGAATCCAGTGTGCGGCGTCTTGGGTTCCGAAATAGTAATGGTTTTTCCATTACATGTTTGGAACATTTCTGGTGTTAGCTAACTGCTGTAAGGAAAGCCCATGTACGTGAGCATCTGATCAACTGGATTTTACAGTCCTGTGTCATAGAGGGCTCTAATTACCGCGCTTTGAATATTAGAGAACTCAACACGCTTTTAATCAGTCCCCTGGGCTCTGCTATTTCCATTACTTAGTCTCAATCCCTGTTTAAAAAGTGGTACAGAGAATTTGTTTCACATACTCAGTGAATCCCTAAGTGCGCTGCTCCTGAAACCAGAAACTCACACTAAATCTGGATAGTTTATATTCATTCTAAATGAAAACAGCAGAACAGTGGGATGACTGTGAGAAATTATGACATAAAGCTGATTCAAGACCCATTCAGACTCTCTCACTTCAGCTGAGGGCTGAAGGGCTTTTATTTATGTTAAAGTGTGTTATTTATGAAGGAGCAGAGTCCATACACAACCCTCCACAAGGAGGAGTCAAGACTGTTTGAACATCTTCCAGTCCAGCTCCCTTTCTGATCAATAGCCCTCTATTATCATATTAAGCTATACTGTTAAAATATGTACATGCAGACCTTAAATAATAGTAATCATTGTCCACTAAGCAAAAGGAAAGCTTTGGTAACTGACACAATGAAATAATTGAAGATTAAAACATAGGTAGAAGCAGGGCTGGTTGAATAGTGGCTATGACTTGAGAGGAAAAAAGAAAAGGGAGGGATGCAAGTAGATTTGATATCAGTGGGAAGCACCCTAACTTTTCCTGAACTGTATAAAATGAAGTATGTCAAGTGCTTTGTTTCCCTATGGTGATGATCCCTAGCTGCACTCAGGGGTTTAGTCCTTCTGGGAAATTGCAATATTACTACAATGTGGGTCAGCAGATTAGGGGTGGATTCAGCTAAGGTCAGCTGAGACATGTAACCTTGTGATATGGTCTTCCTTAATACAAAATAGTATTTGAGTCCTGGGATAACTGTCTTTGGGGGATGTACGCATTATGTAACATTCTGAGACAGCTTTTTCCTTACTTCAGCAGGAACAGGAAAGTTTTATTTCATCTTTTTATTTTGTCCCAATTCTTGAAGTAGTTATTCCTCAGCAACTGGGGGTAGTTCATTGATTTTTGACTGGGTAGTGCCACATGTAGAAAGTTCTAAGAGCATCAGCCAGTTTTTAGAACCACTTTCAAAATTCAGCATATATTAGGAGAAAAATATTCAGGCATGTTCACTGCTTGTATGCTTGAAGCCACATCTCAGCTACTTTAAAGGCTATATGGTGCTTACCTCTGAGTGAAGAGATCTTAAGGAATCATCACTAAAGGAGAAAAGAAAGGGACATTGCATTCAAGCACACTGCCTCTCTGTTAAGGACAGCGGTTTTTACCAATATTTTTTTTGTATATTGAAACTTATCCATTAGTGCCCAGGCAATTCCCATCAAACCTGTTCAGAGTGAAAATTAGAAAGCAATCAGAGGGACACTGGGTCAACCTTTCTTAGATTTGGCCCAAGGCAAGTGGAAAAATGGGTGGTGATGTGATTGTATGGGAAGATTTTGGTAGGATACAAGCAGCTGCTGCTACCTTCCAAATTCTCCCATTTCAGTGGGGAATTAGTTGATTTCTAGAATGTGAGGTTTGGTGGTCTCCATCTTGTAGGACCAGATTCAAGAAAGAAAAAACCAGAAAGACCAGAAACTTTCCTCTGGGTGATGCTATTTGGATGCTCTGGCGGTCAGGTTGGATGGGGCTCTGAGCAAGCTGACCTAGTTGAAGATGTCCCTGCTCACTGCAGGGAGGCTGGACTGGATGACATTTAGCTATCCCTTCCAACCCAATATATTTTATGATTCTGTGACCCTATGACTCTGTGATACCATGATTCTAAATTTGTTCCCCAAAAACTATTTATACCTATTTGCCATTTCAGGCTGTAGTGAACAAGGGTAGAAGTGTCAGTCCAATGCAATGACTTAAATTTGCCTCATGGAATTTAAAGTTAAATTTCCATTTGACTTCTCTGAAGTCTGAAGCCCAAATGAAAGTATGGGTGCCTAATTTGGACAAGTTAGAAATTGTTGACCTGTTTGCAACAGATAAAGGCTTTTGGAGTAAATTACATGGAGGGAAGTAAACATGACTCCTACTGTCAGAAATCCTGCATGTTTTATTCTTATGCAGATGCTTTTATGTATGAAATCCAGCTGATGGACAGTTTTATTACTGCTAGTGTATTTTCTTTGGAATACTTTTATATATGACTTGCAGAAGAGGCAAAGTACATTGAAAGGCTCTCTTCTATTTAAGAGCTTGCGATCTCATTTTCTACATTCTGAGTAAAAGCTTGTGCTAAAAGGCCATTTTGACTGACAGTAATTAAATTTGCAGAAATTCTTATCTGAAACGAGTGTTTTGCTGTTGATAATCATAAAATAGATAGCTAATTTCTGGGAAGTATATTGTTTCGATATCTGGGCCTCTTTCCTTCTGAAGGATGAATCCAGTACTGATATCTATCATTCTTGGCTCTGAAATGTTGTCCTTTATTCATTTTATGAAGATGAATATTCTTCAATGCAGTCCATTTAGCCATATAATATTTGTGAACCTCTATCCACTGGTGGATCTTTTTGCCAAAATTAAGGAAAATGAAGAGTAACAAGAGTAATTTGTAGAATTTCTGATTCAGAAATTTTCTCATTAAAAAAGTCTTTGTTCATCCCTAGTTTTAAGTTCTAACTCACAGCTCATTAAAAGGAGCAGAAAGGATTTCACTGAGCTTTGTGCTTGGTATTTATTGATCTTTAAGTGGGAAACAGAGATCCTCAGGAAGCAAGTAGTGAAGCCAGGGAAAACATCTCTGTTTATTTGTATTCGTCAGCTGATCATTTTCACTTTCTCATTGCAATGCAGCTGATATTCTTCCTACAAATATCAAGAAGTTTGCTTTTGTAAAAGCAAACGCTGGAATATATACTATAAACATCTTGTAAGTTCTCATATAAAGTTACATTTTATAGGAAATTTTACTGGCCTTATATCCATTAGCCAAAAATCTCAGGTGCTTAAAAGTCTGTGGAAAAATAAGCTACTGTCTGTTGAAGTTTCAATAAAACAGTCAAAAAAGTTGATGTTAAAGAAAAACTTACATGCAAAACTAATATTATTTTAAAGACTCAAAGGATTTTTTTTCTTTTTTCGTTTATATTAGACACATTAGAATTCTTCAAGAGTTTATTTCTTTCAAGATCCTAGATATTTTATTAATAAATTCTCACTTTGAAGTTCAAAAACAACCTGGGTTCAGAAATTTGTCCTTTTCATATTTGTTTTAAATATAAGATTTTTTCTTTGTTTGTATCTTTTTTTTCCCAATATTTTCTCTGCAAATATGTGTAAAAAGGTTCAAGCCCCCCCTCCCCCCAAAAAAAGTCTATTGAGATAGATGGATGGATGGATGGATGGATGGATAGATAGATAGATAGATAGATAGATAGATAATAAATAAAACCAAGACAAAATCAAGTACTTCCAGGGATTAAATAGGGAAAATATGAAAGATCACTTATTTGGTGTTTCCAGAACATGCAACTGCTGAAAGTTGATATCTGATCACTGAGAATATCCAAAACTTCTTTAAATCTGCTTGTTTTATTTAATTACGGTTCAGCTCACTTAAATATAAGAATAGTAGGCAAAATGGATATTGATACCATCAATATGGGTATCAGTCATGGATTGTGGAGTCAGTTTTTAGGGCACTATAAATAACCACTGCTTGCAAAAGGCAGTCTACCAAAACAACTGTAAAATGGCAAGTACATTAGCCTTCTCTGTTATCATTCAGATTTCTTACACTGAAATTAGTAGAAAAAAATAAGAATTTTGGCAAACTCCTCTCTCTTGTAACAGGAAAACCTTGGTTTCTGCCAGTGCCTTTGGCAGAAAACAGAAATCAAACAATAACACAGGTTCTCTTCCCAAGAAGCACATTCCTGCTGTGGCAGCTCTGAGGGAGAGGGAGGGACAAGACACAATAAAAAATCCATTTTTATGTCATTCCTTTTCCGTGACTTCACATCGGGTTGTCATCACTCAGAGTGCAATAGCCCTGTTGCCATTTTACAGTGAAGATCTCCATCCTTGCCATGTATTGAGGGCATGTATTGGCCTTTACATGGTGTAATACAAGTTGTCTCAAGCCATTAGACCACTAAAGATCCAGCCTTTTCTTGTGTTCCCCAAAAATATTACTCGTAAGGCTGAGCATCTTTCCTCTTGCTTAGTGGCACAGAACTTTTGCACGAGGATTTTGGACACATTGCCAGGCTGGGATATTGTGAGTTTTTAGTTTATTCAGGTAAAAACATTTGCCTTTAACCTGCTTTCCCCAGTGGATCTTGCTGAACCAATTTTTAACTTAATCATATTTATAACCTGCACCTAAAAAGTGATGTTCGCATTTGTGCTGCTAAAAAAGCATAAAAACTAACATATGCCTTCATCCTTTGTTATTGCAAATAATACAAGCTTTTAAAAAGCTAATAGAACAGTATTTATGTATACCAGCAAACTTTTTTTGTCCTTGTCCTCGTATCAGTACAACTCCCCTATCTTTATGTAACTTATAATTGAATATTTTCATAGGGAATTATAAAATATAAAATCATTTCAATTACACATGTAAAATAAAGGAAACGTAATTTAATGAGTTCCATCTTTGGGACTCATAAATGTGTTTCTTCATGTAAGGCCCGATCAAAAGACCATTCAAATAAATAGGAAAACTCCCAGAGATTTCTATAGATTTCAGATCGGTCCCTGGTTGGGATTTAATTCCAC
This sequence comes from Machaerirhynchus nigripectus, assembly GCA_013397975.1. NCBI lineage: Eukaryota > Metazoa > Chordata > Aves > Passeriformes > Dicruridae > Machaerirhynchus > Machaerirhynchus nigripectus. The sequence goes on along the minus strand of VZRQ01001903.1, from coordinate 146,682 downwards.
ACAGTTTAACCCAAATAAATCACATGTGGAACTGGTTGGGAGTGGGCTTTGTTTCTTAAGAAAAATTTCAGGGAAAAAACATATGAAAGAAATGTATTTCCATTTGCAGTGAAAGCACCTACTAGCCCCAAGCGTAATGTTTTGTCTGTGTCTTTGGCAACAAGGAAAATAGTTCATATCTAGCATATAATATTGATTATAAAGCCATCTTAGAAAGTCCTAAAATGTTCATGATAGATTTGTTAACATACTGAGATGAAAATAGTCAAGTATGTCATTTCTTCTTAAAATTATTATCTCAATTTTAATGTTCCTAGATGTTAATTTAAACTCCATACTTTTTTCATGCTTTTCCTTCTTGTTTGCATCATTCCCATACTGACCTGTTCTGTATTAATTCTCCCAGTTTTCCAGGATTTTAGGCATGGTCCCTTATACTTTCACATGGCCCACAGTGATGAGAATTTCTTCTAGATCTCAGTTGTGTACCTCATCTTTTATTGCAAAATCAGAATAAACCCCCAAATCTCTACCTTTGAAACTTCTTGTCTTTCTGCAGATGTCTAAGATTTACAATTTCATTCACAAGACCGAACACTACATTTAAGTACAGGGAAGTTTTGTAGGTAGGCAAGACCGACAAGTTCTGTGGTTCTTCAGATTTTTCTGGTTTTAGGATTCAATAGTGAAAAAACCTATGAGCCACAGGACAGAGTTCAAGAGCAGTTCACCATTATGAAGTATTTATGTAAAGGGTTTCTTCTCCACACGGGATGCCGTCTTTACAAGCACATAGGTGTTTCTTGTTATTCACGACTGTTTCAACTCAGCCAAGTTTGGATATTAAGCTGGGTTCTTTCTTTGTTACCTTTCAAAACATCTAAAATCATGGACCAAAGAACTCCTTCAGCTATGCCATCACTGACATATCTTCAGTGGCTGTGATGTAGATCTGACTGATAAATACAATGGTAAAGTAGACGAGGTAAAAAGATCTAGAATGTAAAAAGCAGTAATGTTGCTGGTACACAACATAATATAATTTAGCTCCTCGCTTCGGCTCTGAAAATAAGGAACATGTAGAAATTATTTCTCTGTTGGTTCTTAGTCTCAGGTACTGATAAGATTATTACTAATTAGAATGGAAGAAAGGGAACCATTTTCTGGTTAGTAACTGTCAAGTGTTGAGAGCCATTAATAAGGAGAAATATCTGAGTTCCTGATCTTTACTGGTATCTCAAACCAGAAAAGTGAAAGACATAAAATTAATTCCCACCTTTCAGTGTAGCCACCAGTAGTGCTTGCCAGTGTTTTCTTAGAGGAAATGCCTGTTCAGTAACTAAGTGTGATACTCAGTGTTTTGCTACTTTCAATCTTTCTTATATCCCCACTACTGCACCCAAATAAACAGGACTTCTGGTGGCTGCAGGAATAGACTCCATGAGCCTAATGACACTATTTCGAATGCTCAGAGACACTGATGATTAAGTTTAGGCTTAGGTTCTTCTCTACCTTCATATTACCACAAACCTGGCTTCCCCAAAGGCACCAGGGATGGAAGGCCAGGAGAGAACAGTGTGAGCAGCCTGAAGGGTGAGGGGCTTGTCCAGTTAGTTGAGCAGTTTGCAGACTGACCAATTTGTATCAAAACGAGGGTGGTTGAAGTTTGTGCTTGCATTTGCGAAGGGTGGTGTATGTTTCCACTGAGTCATGAAGGAGTCTGACTTTGGAAAGCTATTTTAAATTAAGAACAAGTATACCAAAATACCAATAATATTCAAAATCAAACTCGTCTACCTTCTGTAACAGCCATATTTTCCACCTCTAGAGAAGACTTGCTTCAGTTTCAAAGAAAGAGAAATAATGACATCCAGTGGCATTTTACCTCTTCAAACAGTGCCCATGTTTGTTATGTTCTTCAGCTTACCTGCCCAGGCACCAAAGCAGAAAATATTCAGAGAACAGACCATACACTACCACTGAGGATGGTTCAAACTGCAGATGTGTTCCAATTAAAAATGGTTGAATTTATATTTAAACCTCTCCATTTGCATACTCTGCTCACTAGGCATGCTAGCAGAAGGCTAGAGATCCCAGTTTCCTATTAAGAACTTCAGAGTAATTATTTGGGAATTTGGTAAAAATATTGATTAGAACATGTAATCAAAATATCATTGAGAAACTGCTCTTTTTTTCCAAACACTATAAGTAAATATGATGTATATTTATAGAGCATAATTGTGTTTTCCTTTTAAAAAATGCGAAAGAAATTCTTCAAGTCCTATATCCTGCCTATAAATATATAGATACACGGTGTAAATGGGACTGTATAGTTGTATTGTGACTTACTAGTCAAATCCTCACACTTATTTAGAAATATTTTTGATTCTTAACAGAATAGAATTAATCATAAAAAGGTTGTGATGTGTATGTTAATCAGGTTAGTCTTTTAGATCAGCCCTCAAAATCTGTACCTCTTTAGCTTAGATTCTGGTTACTTTCTGTAACTCCTTATTTCAAAATCAAAGCTTTCCTTATTCATTCTTTGTCTAGCATTTTTCTGACCCAGAAATGTCAGTATTTCCATTCTGCTGCTCATACTCTTGGGGATATTGCTGTTGTAGCAACACATGGGAACCTGACTCAGGGACTGGCTTCCATTGTGCCAGGTACCGTCCGCACACAGAACAAAAGCTGGTTCCCACTCCAGGTCTTTAAGCTTGTTAAGTGCTTTGGGCTAAAAAGCTTTGAGTGGATATAAAATATTACAGCTCATTTACAAAATTTGTTTAAAAAGATAATCAGGTTCTAAAGGGAGCTGATTCAACAATTGTGTGTAGTAATAGCTCAGATTTCACTGTGGTCCCTGGTGATTTCATAACGATACGTGCAACACTTAATCCTCACTTATACTAAAGCCAGTTTGCATTGCTTTTACAATGAAAAGCTTAAAGTAAAGGCAAAAATGGGCCCAGGGGATGCATTCTTTTCCTGCTGCTATGGCCAACGATAGGGTTGAAAAGAGATGGATGCTTGAAGTAATTAATTCTCATTGGGCATGGGAAAGACCCCAAAGAGACCAAAGAATCCATCTCCTGCTGATGATCCCTCCAAGTGTTGTGACCCTCTCTCTTCTTCCCACCATCTTTTCCTGTCTGCTGTGCCACTCTCTAACTGTCCTTCTGTGCCTGCTTTAGAGTTTCCACACGGAAAGACATATTCATCTGTCTAAACTGAACTATATAGAATTATCCAATTTATGAGCATCTGGAGACTCCAGGAGATTTTCTGGAATTCTTTTCTAACAAAGCTTTAATAGTTGTGCATGAAGTCGTAGCCAACCAAGGACTTTCAGACTGGATTGTATTTAGCTCAGTTATTAATATCTAGAAGATAATAATTTAATTCCAATATTAACCCAGTGGTTCATCTACTCTGCTCTCTCATTTCCTGCAGTAGCTTGTGGTTACTGGAGAAGATGCTTCTCAAGCATATCCTGCTAGTTTCCATCAGACTGGGGTTTATGAATTTTTGAGCCTGAGGTTGTAAGCCGGTGTTTCTCATTGTCTTCAGTGACTCTTTCTCTCACTAATTTGTCTAAGGTTTTTTGAACTTAGGTAAAATTTTGGTAGCTACAGCATTCTATTAGAAAGAGTTTCACCACCAGAGTGAACAAATTGTAGCTTTTTACTTGTTTCAGAACCTGCCATCTGACCAGTTCCTTGGGTTCTTTTAGTTCCTGTGTTACGAGAGGTGATGAACCACTGTCCCCTCCTCACTGCCACTTGATCCTCACTTGAAGATCTCCCTGTGGTCCCACTCCCCATCAAACCCCTGCTGCTGCAACCCAGCTCTCCAGCTGACAGTGAAGTCACTGAGACCAAACCATCTCACAGAGACATGACAATTTGTGTTAGGACTGCATTACATTGGCAGAAACAAGAGACATGACCAGGACAATTTTTGGTAATAAAGTTATAACTTTTCATGTGCTTTAGCTTTAAAGAAAACCAAAGCTGTTGATTACATTAACTGAAGTATGTAACTGCGGTTAAAAAAACCAAACCAAACCAAACCAAACCAAACCAAACCAAACCAAATCAAACCAAACCAAACCAAACCCAACCAAACCAAACCAAACCAAACCAAACCATACAAAACAAAACAAAACAAAACAAAACAGAACAGAACAAACAAAAAACCTCTACATAACCATTAGTTTATCAATGTTTTAAAGAGCATTTACAGCATCAGCAAGGATTTAGAAGACTGCTACTTAGGTTGAATCTCTGCTGCTGTTTCAAATCAGTGAAACAGCTATGGTTAATGCCATGGCTCTCACAGGTAGGATCACAAGGCACAGAAGGAACCTGGCTACTTAGCCACCCAGAATATTATCTGTTTGGGACTCCCCACCCCTAAGTGTAGAATAGCATAAGCATTAGGTATTTTTAATTTGTTATAACTTGCGAGCAACTGGCTACACTGGCAACTGCAAAGAGCCTGGGACTGTATCACAGCCTAATAAAAGCCCTAATAAAAGTTTAAACTAGTTCACACATCTGCAGTCTGATGGGGGGCATTACCTAATATGAGTTGTTTCTGTTGTGTTCCCCAGTATTCCTTGGTTGTCACAGGGGAAAATGTGTTACTGTGATGTCCCTCGGGCAATTTATGGCCTTCTCTGAGCCATCACCACCATCTTCAGATAAACCTCATGGGAATTTATTAGAGGAATATAGGTAATTCTCTGAAGGGCCTATAATTCTCACTTCTCAAGGTTTTTTGAAAGTATTATAACCAACATCCAGTTCATGGATAGCTTCAAAGCAAGATAAAAATACATGTCTGGTATTTTTATACCTTGGATAAAAGTAATCAGGGCAGTCCTTTGGGTCCATCCAGTGTTTTAAAATGTTTGTCCCTCCAAGTGCTATGATTTCACCACACAGTCTACAAAAATAAAGTCCATAATTAATTCCCAATATTTGAAAATGGGGACATTTAAACCTGTCGACATTCAGGAGGGTGGGGAGCTCTTAGTAGCTCTGAATATCATTATATGATGAAGTGAACTGAGTTAAAAGCATTGGCAACCCTTTCTTCTCATATGTAAAGGTGTTCTGTGTCCAGTGGGATTTATAGTGGGACTGCACAGCATTTTATTAAAAGATAAGGTGTGTCTTTAGATTTTGCCCAACAGAGGCAGATTTTCAATGGTCAAAGACTATAATAGGGAATACAGATGTACAATTTTTTGTTTTAAAAGTAGAGATACAGCTCCTTTACTCAGCCCTTGGGCTCACACCATAGCATGTTGCATGTACTTCCCAGGCACCGTGTCTCCAGCACGGCAAAAGAACCTGAAAAGCTGCACTATAAAACCATCCCAATGCCCTTCATTTACAGAGCTTCCTATATTTCAAGACACATTTTAAAGATGTACAAGCTGCCTTCCTTCCCATTTTCTTTCCACTCAAAGGAAGTCATTACAGTAAAATGCTGAGGGGCCAGGGGGAAGCAATGTCTGGCAGGGGCTGGTCGAAATTTCCTTTGAACTCTGATGAAGAACATTTCCACTCTGTTTATTACTAAATCCACTGGCCATAGATGATCCGAGGTTCATAAACTCAGGTATGATGGAACTCTCTAGGGAACTATCAGAGAGAGAGAGAGAAAAGAGAGAGAGGCTCTGCATGTGATGCACGTTTATGTGTGTGTGTGTTGCTTCTCTTTTAACCTGGCTGTGAGAAAAATAGTGATTGAATGACAATAATTGTTCTGTGCTCTCAGAAAAGTAATGGTACATGTCAGATATTCTCTGAATGAAGAGAAAAATGCTCATTAAAACATCAACATCACCGCTCTTTTCCCATAGTTTTTCTGAGCTCTCTGGAAGTACCTCCTTTATACTTTAGAGCCATTTTATGGATTACAACAGATTTTTTAGCAAGTGTATATCAGACAAACTAATCTGTCTGGCATCACAAAGTAAACTCAACCTGCCAACCCAGGAGGAGGGAGAAGCCCTGATGCATTTCTTTTTTCTTTTCTTTCTCTCTTCAGCTACTTGAATTCATTCCTGGGCCATATAACTTTCAATCCTGTGTGAAAGTTATTATCTTCAGTTCATCTTTATGTTAATGGGAGCTGAACGATCCAATTGAGCAGGATCAAATGAGAAGTGGCTGAAGCTGCTGTTGGATGGTAATCCAAAACTCTGATCCTGAAAAACCCTGCTCAGTTGCCACTTCTCTGTAGAGATCTTTAAGCTTCATTAGCACATTACTTTATATGAAATTTCTCCCACCTCAGTCCAAAGAGGGAAACTTTAGGCCCCCAGTAATGTCACTCCCTGTGGTAGGAGAGAAACCACAGTTCCCAAGGGGTTTGATGATATTTTATCCCCTGGCTGTTAAATGCAGAACAAACAGCGAAGCAGGAATTGGCACCTGGGTCTCTCTTTTCCACTGAGTACCACAGAGAGGCAGGTACAGGAGTATCTCCCCAGTCTCACAGGAGCAGGCACCCAGTGGCCCCAAGGTGCTGACAGATGCCAGCTGCAGTAACTTCAGACAAAAGTGGGAGCTGATTCCAGACCTCCTGTATTCATGGAAATACTGTAGCTCCTGGATGTTATTTCAAGAGCAAAACAAGACTGCTTTGCCTTGGAAAGGGCAAACTACAGCATTCATTTCAGGCAAGGACACAGTGAATCCCCTTTTGACATGAAAGCTTCAGAGAAAAGCTGAGTTAAGTCAAAATCCTGTCCTCAGTGTCTTCTTTGTACAAACAGGCAAGGAAATTTCCTGGCAACATGTAGGTTGTTTTGGAGTGCTGCGCTGGAGCAGAATGGAATGGTCACAGAAGGGCAAGGCACAGTCACAACCTCCTGGAAGCTACTCACTGACAAGAACTTGAAGCTGATGCTCCAGGAAATGTTATCTAGATCTGCTTGGTAACAACACTTGAGAAAAAAGGTTATTAATTTAGAGGGACTTAAATACATCTCCTTGCTTAAAATCTAGCTAAGGACTGCTGAACCAAAACCCAAACTCTCTGGTCATCTGAAGTCCATACTTTGTGTGACTGAAAAATAAAAATTCCTGTCAATTGCTTTGTTTGTAAACCTCAACCCCTGTGCATTAAAACATTATCAAAAGTTTCACAAGCTTTTTTGTGAGCTTTTATTTTGGTTTATAAAAGAAAATGTATGAAAAAATAAAATATAAACTCTTATCTGACTTTTCAAGTCTTTATAATCCCCTGTTTGTGCTTACATGGTCTCTTGAAAATAGAAGAACCATTCAGAAGAGTGATTTATTCAAACAGCTCTTTCCAAGAGTAAAGAAATAATAAATGAACATGAACCAACTAAGTTTAACACTTGCAGTTGCTCTTGTCAGCAGAACAGGTTACAATGAAATAGGGAGAGTTTATTCACATTAGTGCTTTTGCTTAGATGTGTATTTCCTTATTGAGTGTATGTTAGATCCTTTTCTTTGTTGTTTGTGGAATAAAATAACGTATAACATTGCTGAACACAGGATTTTATTATTACTGTAATTATGTCATCTATTACCATCATCTTAGCATCCAGTTAGGACTGGGACGTGCTTGGCATGGTTCAAACATAAACTAATGAACAAGTCTCTCATTTAAACAACATATGCTGTCCACATACTGGTAAGATACAGGAGACAGGACTGGAACTCAGCTGAGATGACAGAGAGGGAAAGAGTGACGGCTGAAGGAATAGCCAAATATAATAAAAACCTATTAAAATCAATAACAGCTTTTCCATCGGCTTAAGTAACTTTTGGACCAAATCCTAAGTGTACCATTTGGAGGATTTATAGTTTTCTTTTAATAGACACGAACAAAAGTCTTTTTTATTAAATTATGCCTTTGCTGCTGTGGCTTATGGAAACGGCATGCATATCTCCTAGCAGTGTGACGGACCTCAGCTCTGACAACACTCGTGCATTTGTTCAGCCTCACGTGGTGAATAGGCTTAGTGTATGAAATTAAGCATGTGTACAGGGCTGAGGCTTTTCTTAATTGTACGATAATTTTATCTGGAGATGTACCAAATTCAGAGCCGCTTTGCTCTGACATTTGTTTTTGTTTTCAGTCCTGAGTCTCTCTTTCTGGTCCCTTGAACTTGCATTTTTGTGCAGAGAGCACTGTGGGGAGCTGTACCCGGGCAGAGCAGCGTGATGCAGTCTCACAGAGAGGCAGCACAGAGTGGGGGCCTCATGCTTTCCAGCCTCACAACTGTATAGATGACGAGGCACCACCAAAAAAAAGAAAGCTGAGCCTGCTGAGTGCTTTGGAAGAATGACTATGCTCCAGAGAAAGTTTTCTCAATCTTGAATCTCAAGTAAGCAGACACATCCCTTGAGAAGCTTAAACTTGAGATAAAGATCATATTTCAAAACCAGCACATTTGGGTTCTCCTGTTGGACAGGTTTAGATCACTGTGCACTCATCACCTGGATTTTCCAACTTCCCTTTTCAGTCACCAAACAGACACAGTGGGCTGAATGGCCAACCTGTGTGCAGGGTCATGTACTCAACATGCAGGTAATAAAGCACCTCAAAATACTGTTTCATGGCACAGTGAAGTTCATCTGTCCCTGCTGTCTCAAAGGGATGGTGCTCCCCCAGCACCACCTCCTGCTCCAACATCTGTTTTAAAGGGAAATCTATCTATTTATTCTATAAAAAACAGTTGTAGAGAAATAACATTTTTTTCCTCAGATTCTGAGAACTTTGTGCTGAAAAACAGAAATCAGTGATTTAGCTGAAAAAGTTCCTGAAACTGTTAAGAGAAAGACACAATTCTTCTCTGCAAAGCTGAAATAGCTGACCAGATCCTACAGCTATTTTACTTCAGTTCATCACCGTAGTTCCAGAATATCTACAAGCTTCATGAAGTAATGTTTCTTCCATGTTCATCTGAAAGATAAACCCAGTAGATATTGCAGACTCACTGAAAATCAGAATATTCAGAAATTTTAATTCTCCCATGCATTGCTGTCCTTTGCATTCACCTGGCTTCTTCTTTTAAATTATTCCCATCTTCACGTCTAAGGCCTGCCTGTGAAAAGCAAGGATTGTTCCAGATTAATTCAAATTAATAGAAAGAAGTAGGAGAACAGAATAGGGAGATGTAAAGTGCCTTGTGGGGAGAAAAAGCAAGCAAATAAAATACAAAAGAAAAACAAGGGACCTGGTGTGGAGTGTCCTTGTTAACCTCTTCCAGAAAACTGAAGGCACTACAAATTAGAAAAAGACTAGAAAACAATCCTAGTTTTCAGTCCTAGTAAACAAACTAGTGAAATTCTTTCAGGGTTCACAAGCACGTAGTTATGTCCTTATTTAATCAGATTCCAATACTGTAAAATTGTAAAGTACGGCCAGGAATAAATATAGGTGTGCCAAAATACTGTGAGGAAGATTCATTTCAAATGTTGCTGGATTTAACAGAAGCTGGACGTGGAAAGAAACTCAGAAGGAATCCATATTGCTTGAGATTTATTGACAGTTTTGGAGATCCCAGATGTTTTAATGATTTATGTAAGCTGCAAATATTTGGGGGCTTATCCAGAATCAGTTCCAAGACTTAAAAATTTGTCTATCACTTGTCCTAATGGACCACCGAACATGAAGTGATGAAGTAAGTCTGTTTGCCCTTAAAACATAGAACAGCTGATGAGGACAATGGGAGAGCCAGGCAGGGATGGGATGCTTGTTCAGATCTGCTCTTCAGCTGGAGACCCACACAAACCGTGCAGAACAGAAACACAAATCTGGGCATAGATGGGATACCTACATCCCCAGCTTCCAGTGATTTTATTGTTGAGATGGGAACCTGCTTTGAAGTTGAGCTTCATGTTGGATCTGTACCCTTCCTGCACTCTTACCCTTTGTGCACAGTCAGCAACCGTGGCACTGATTCTGCAGCCACGGTAGCTGTTCTCAGGGTGATACTCTCAAAGTGGTAGCACAGCAGAGGAAAAAATCAAATATGCTTTAGAAGTTATTATCGAAGTTACTTTACCTCTTTACAATGTGGAAATCCTTATCCTTCTGGCATTACGATGGAACAATTTAAAGAACAAAATGCATTCAATAATTTGCATGGAGTGACTTCCATCAGTCTTTGAGGGAAGTTAATAAATCAACAGAAACCACTAAGCTGCAGCATTTTCATGGGTCCAGTGGAATTCTAAGCAAATAGAAGGTTTGTAAGAATGAAAACTCACTTATATTATACACACAATCTAATGTTCAAAGGAGTGTAAAAGATGCTTATGTGTTAATATTTTACGCAGCCTTCTCTCTCAGTAGTAATTGCAAGCCATTAAAAAGAATGTTAAGCTATAGCTGTTAGCACTGGCACAGGCCCAAATAAACACTGAACCCTCACGGAAGGGGGTTAATTGGTACAAGAAGAGGTAATTTATGAAGGAACACTGAAAGCCTGTATACACCCAAAGATCAGACCGAACTGCAAAAAATCTTCTGTGAATATTGCGTCTAATAATCAGATTTTTTCCTACACTGCACTTCAGAGTCTCAACCTATGCAGAAAAGTGAAAAACCAACATGTTTTTTTCTACATGGCTCCAATAAACCTTTACCTGGTGCCCATCAGTCTGCCCCTTCCCCACTCCAATCTCCCCTGGAAAGTCTGTCGCTTGCCGGGAAGAAAAGCCAACACAACAATCCAACCAAGGGTGTGGGACTCATGATGCTTTCTTTCACTAAGTTTGGTACACTGTGCTAGAGCCTTGCTAGTCTTGCATAGGTCCATTTAAATTTTTCTGGATTGATAAGCTTGTCTTTCTATGAATCTTCTTAAAAGTCTGCTTTCTACAAGGTTTCTGACCCCTTGGCGCGCAGTAAGGCAAACGGAATTGGGTAGCACTTAGTTCTTCTCTCCCCACTGTCTCATGAACTTCTTTTTTTAAATGGTGGCTCAAAAAAACACAGCTTGGTTGTTTAGAGATCAGGAGTGGAGTTCTCCCTTCAGATCTCTATGTGCCATTGTAAATCTGGGATGCACTCTCCTTCCAACAAGCCTGGGGAGCATCGTGCACGTTACCAGTGCTCCGTTAAGAAAAGCCACCTGGAAAATCTGCAGACTCCAGAGCCAGATCCAGTCTCCAAGCTAAAAGAAAGGGTATCAGCTTCTAATGTTTCCTTCTCCCTGGCACAACTTCTTCCTTGGTCTGCAGTGCAGATGTCTCCTGCATATCTGCTGTTTCAGTTTTACGAGAAAGGTGCACGGAGCACATGGCAGACGTGTGCTTTGGAAAGGCCAAACTTTATTATTTAGTTTTTAGAAAATTTGTACGTAAAGTCAAATTCAAAGCCCATTGAGGTCACTGGGAATTCTCCTGCTGTGCTCAGCAGGATTTGGATCAGGACCATGAACTAGAATATCTTGAAATCAGTATTTAAAAGCCTAGACAAAATGAAAACAGATTTGTGAAACGCTACCCCCCTCCCATTCTATGTTTTGCCTCCCATGGAAAGGTAGCACAAATGCAGGAAATGAGGAATCTGATGGCTGCAAGGTTTTATAGCTCTGATCCCCAAATTTTCCTCTTGATCTCTAAATGAAGCAAGTATGGTTGCATCTGTTCAGGTTATTTTATTAACCTAAAATAAAAGGGAAGACACTTCTCTGACACACTAAAGCAATTTGCAATTTTATGTTTTGACAGTTCATTTTGCATTACTAAATGCCATTATTTGGGATGGGGCCCTTATTTCTCATACTGAAAATTATTTGCCTCTAAATTTGCACTTATACCTATACCTTACATTTTCGTAGATTTGACTTAAAGAAGTATTTAATTTCACTCATTGTAGATCTCACCTTTGTAGCTTTTTACTGTTATGTACTTTTGATGACATATGACACTACTATAAAATTGGTGTCAATGACAGAAAAAGAAAATCATCCTTTAGAGATTAAGAGGACTTCAAATATTCTGATTTTGGATGCTCATATAATAAGCCCAGGCCAAGCCTTAGTCTTGAGAAAAAAGGTTTGTGAGTTTTTACACAGTACTTTTTTTCACTTCTAATTGCTGGTTCATAGGACTTAACAAGGATTTTGTGTGTACAACTGAAGCATCTTAAAATTATGTTCAGATTAAAATAAAATTTTGAATAACTGTCCTCATCATTTTAGATTTTTTTTGCTAATTCAGTTATTCTCTTAATTTATTTTCTAATTTTTCTTGTTTATTCATCATTTTTACTGTTCAACTATAAGCCCTTGAGGCTTTCAAAGCAATGTTCAAGTATTTGTCACTCCACTGTTTTAAAAATATTATTCCAATTCATTTTCCATTAAAATGTCATCCACCACTACATTAGCTAATTCCAGTCTTTAATTTTTCACTACTGATAAGCAGAGCAGCTTAACTCTGAACTGGAAGTAAAAGCAAGTAGTTTGTTTGAAAAAAAGATTTTAGATAGTATCTGGAGGATCCCTACACACACTAAGTCAGAAAGTGGCTAAAAATAGTCATAATAACATACGTTGAAAATATTATTCTTTGAAATAAAAACCTATTATACATTAATTCAAGGGCATTAATGGAAATTCTAGGACTTGCAATGTTTCTCTGATTTTTTTATTCCAAAATGCTAAAA
>VZRQ01001903.1:70143-128838 GCA_013397975.1 Machaerirhynchus nigripectus | reverse complement strand
TATATATATATATATATATATGCTAGAGCAAATACCTCTAGTAAAGGACAGAAAAGCTCAGCTGTGTTTCATAGAAAGTGAGCAAGAGACTAAAAAGGCACCCTGAATAACCTCTGCTATGGCAGCTTCTGGATAATCATAGCAAGTATACACATCCTTGACCTAAAACACACACACACACACACAAAATCTTTTATTCTCTGTCCTTCCAGAACAAGCTAATCCTGTCTGTAGATACTGTTTTCCTGTTGTTTGTCTCTAAGCTTTGATTACTTGGTAAAACTCTTTCTCCTTTTTGTTTCCCCTCTCCCCTGCTCATCTCTGGGGTTTTTTAAGTTGCTGTCCAGATATGTTTTTTCCCTTGTAAGAACACACAACCCTTATCTGATCTGTGACATTCTGAAATATTGAAAAGGGACTGATTTGAAGATAAATATTCACTTTTCCAGCAGGAGCAATACCAGTTCCTGACAAATTCTGTGTCTAGAAATAGGATGAGCATCTGAAATTAATGGCAGTTTCCTTGCTGTGCTATCTTTCTGCATGGAGGCTGAATTAAGGAATTCATGCTTGAAAAGCTTGAAAGTTCCCATTCTGAACAAGATGCCAAGACTTTATCTGATCAAAGATGTTTATAGGGCATGTTCCTGGGAACAGAAAGGGATGGATGCAAACTGGAAGTTGAACTGCAGACAGTTCCATCTGCAAGACTTGCAGCGAGTGCTGAGAGGAGAGAGCCAAAACTAATCAAACAATCCCTGCTCATTTTGAAAGAAAAAGTTTTTGTCCTGGTGGACTTCAAGAACTGCTCTACTTTACCCTGCAATGTATATACTTCCTCGTTGCCTGCCACAAGCTAGGGAACACTGTCATCTCTTCTTTTTTTAAAAAGTTTTCCATTGTATTAGCATGAGAGCAGGGGAATTACTAGCCCGAGAAGCAAATCTGAAGGCTCCAAGACCATCCAGCTGCCTGAACAAATCAGGCCCATTTTCCCTCTCACATCTCAGGGCCCTGAAGCTCTGCAGTGTTGAGGCTGAGGAGACCCACACCTGAGGTGCTCACCTTCGATATCTGTACTTATGTGCCAGAGGAGAACTCCATGTGTTTGCCTCCTTCTGCAGTGAAAAGCACTTCCAGAAGTTTGGAGTTCCCCTCCTGTCTCAGACTGAAGGCTCCTGTGTCCATAAAATGCAAATACCCTGACATTCATTTTAACTTATCTGTGCACCTTGATAGCTTGAAAAGGAAATATTTTTCTTCCCAAGGAGTTTCCAGGATAATTCATCGGTGTTTGCTTGGTGTTCAGATTTTGCTGTAATATGCACTACATAAATATGTAGACAGCTTAGTTTCATTACATAGGTATCACTACCCATATGTTATTAAAAATTGATTGAAGGAGAGGCCATATTTTTTGAAATACACTGTAGCTTCATCTGTCAGTTACTGAAGAAAGGTAAATTTACCTTCTATTGATCATTTCCTACTGACTTAGGGAAAATACAGAAAAAAGGGATGGGGACTATCAGGAGCATTTACCCTGGTTTGCAAAATCAATGGAAACTTGCCATGCTTTAAAAGGTAAGCAAAGAAAAAAGTAGAAAAAGAAAAGAAAAAAATAAAGATGCTAAAAATAAATTGGTAAAAGAGAAAAGTTCCTGTAATTTTAGGTTTAAAATATGAGCCTGAGTAATCAAGGAAAGTATTTTTACTGCCCTGTCAATATTTTTCCTGGAAGCTCTGGTAAATAGACTTTCTTTAGATCTGTAGTGTGCGTGCCTAATGGTCTTAGGTGTCTCTTACCGCAGAAAACTTTATCCTTAAGAAATACAGTAAACAGGAACTCTGTGGTTACGTAGTTCCTGAAAGAAAAAAAAAAGAAACATGTTCACTGCCATGACACACAGACAATTTATACTGATTTAAGAAGAAGCTGTTCTCTTCTATTTTGAATCTTTCATGTCAGCCTTTGTTTCCATTGCATTAAAAACTTCTGTTTTTAAAACCTATCAGTGAACTGGATCGTGTTTTCTCAGTCATTTGAATTAACATCCCCACAACCCCAGGAGCCCCGCAGAAGTGCTGGAAAGCAGAAAGAGGATTTTTTTTTCTGCCTTTCTAAAGCTCTGTTTATTTACTTTGCTGGAGAAAATGATCAGCCATCTTCTATTCTGAATCAGCAGCTTGTAGAAGCTGGGACCCATCCAAGACTGAACCAAGCTATAAAAATTGTCTCAGGATCACTTAGGCACATAATTCTCCTGGATTCTGTGTCACCTCAGTCACTTTTTTTTTTCACTACGCTCTTTTCTTCAAAAGCTGCCACTTAAACAAATGAAATAATACAGTATCTTCTTAGCTCTGCACATCTCCCAGTCAGCTGCAGCTCAACCCTACAACCTGGTTCCCTGTGTAATGTTGACTCTACACACACAAAGAAGTTCATTTTTCCAGTCTCCCAGATGGATGCACAGTTCAGTTGCAACAAAGGGGAAGGCTGGCATTGCAAAGGGTGTGTTAGCAGGGGAATGAACCTCAGCACTCAGTGTTGCTGCTCTGAGGTGCAGAGAAGGTGCTCTGTCATTGTGCCTCATTGCTGTGCGCTTGGGCCATTCTTCACCAGGGAACTGATCAGGATCGTTAGGAAGAGTAAATCCTTCTCTTTACTCCTGTTGAAAGCAACTGTAATGTTAGGTAGAACCATAAAAATTGCAATTATAGCATTGCACAGAGATGCAGGTGCGTTACTGGTAGTACTACCTGGAAACCAAACTAGATTAAGGCAATAATCAAAAGAACAAAATTCTGCTTAGATTCTAATAAGTTATTTTCTTTAATGACAAATTCCCGCTGTGTTAAACTCACTGATTTAAAATAAAAAAAATCACTCTGGTTTTTTTTATGGTCACTGATTTTGCTATCCCTGCTGGTGGTGCAAGATCACTCCTAGGGAGTAGGAGGCATGTGAATGTGGTGTAGGCACGGCCCCAGCCAAGGCTGCAGTCTGGTGAAGAAGATGAAATTTGGACAAATACCACATTTTCTGTTATGCAGTTGAGGTGACTGCTGTGCTCATGGGGTGGATAGGATGGATTGGTGGGATCTGTGGGTTGTTAAAGCAGAGTGTGAGGCATCAGTGTGTCCTGCTGCTCACCTCACCCAGGTGCCAGGGTTGCTTCTCCAGGGAGAGAGGCGGCCACCATGTGTTCAGATAGGCCTCAACTCATGCTCATGTTGCCTCTGCTCATCAGTAACATCAACACCGGCTCAGGCACTTTTTAAAAGGTGACTTTTATTTACCTGGGAAGTTGAAAAAAACATTAAATGCTTTGTGTGAAAAGCACTGCAAAGGCTGGGACTTGTGCCTGTGCAGCGCTGTGCCATCCACACTACCAGCAATGTAAAGCAAGAAATGGTTGAGAAGATACAGGTAGATCAGTCCTTTGTCATTACAATGGAAAAAAGCTTTCCTGAAGGTTTCCCGTGGTTTATTCTGTTGTTTTATGCCAAAGATTTTTGTATTCTTACTTTGCCTGAGAGCCCTCTATTTTCTAGTTAGCTTTCCACTTTGGCTCCAGTACTCGATTGTTGTCACTGCAATTTCTCTCTGTATGTCTTGTTCAGGTGATTTAGGTGTTGTGCACAATAGCTGAAGGTGTTGAAAGACATCTATTGCTTTGTAGCCTCTTCTTGGTTGACTTCATTTTTCCCAAGCACCGCTCTCATTTTTCTCAATCTATTTCCTTGGACACTGCAAAAACCAATTTTTCCAGTCTGTGTAGTCAGTGAAAAAATATCTTCAGTGGAAAATACTGAATTTTTGCACCACATATAATGTCACGGGAATTGTTTCATTAAAAAAAAAAAAGCCAAGTTGCTAAAATTGGAGTTCAAAGAAGGGGAGGAATCAGGTTTAATGAATTTTAGCTCATGAAAAAGTTGAGGTGAAAAACTTTTTCAGTGAAACTTTTCAAACTTCCCTATCACTTTCAAAACAAATGTTTTTACTGTATTTTGAAACAATCTTTTCAAACACCAGACCAAACACTGGGAAAAGGTAGAGAAAATAATCTTAAAAAATTAAAAAGAAACAAACCATACAAGAATTGACAAAAATTCTTCACACAAATTTTCAAAATTTGAAATATCTAGCCAGATTTTGTGTAAGTGGCAGATGTGCAAGCTAAAACACCTCTTCTGAGTCCAAACCAAAAGTACCTTCTACCACTTCCAATCCAGTGTTATAGTTAGATGACTGAGCTAAACCCCATGACTGCTTTCAGTGACCTAAGGTAAATGAGAAAAAAACATTTTTTTGTCTCATTCTTTAGATAGTCCAATTAAAAATGGGCAGAGCTGTTGTGAAATTTATTCCTCATAGAGTGTTTTACAACATGAATTGTATTTTCTGTGCTTCCTAGGGGTCCTGTAGGCAATGAGTTCAGATCCCCTTCAGAGAAAAAAAACAGGACCTGCAAATCCAGCATCTTCAAGGTGTAGTGCATCAGTAATTAATGGGCCTCCTCTTTTCAGCATAATTCTCTCTAAATAATTCATATCTCCATTTCACTTCAAATGTAATTAAGTCTCGTTCTGGACTGATGAGAGCCCAGTCATTTTTATTATAAATAAAAACATTTTAGAGCAATTATGAACGCAAGATTAAGATGATTTCTCAGAAGTTATTTCTGGCACAGTTAAAGTTATCACAGAATCACAGAATGGTTAAGGTTGGGAGGGACCACTGGGGTTCCTCCAGTCCAACATCCCTTCTCAAGCAGAGTCCCCTAAAACATGTTACTCAAGATTGTGTCCAGGCAGCTGATCTACTACCTTCCCATGGTATCCTTCATGGGAATAATTGATAGGTACTGAAATTCACACAGAACTGAAGCACAGTGCTTTAGGTATAGAATAACGCCTTTGAGGTCAGGAATGACTCTTGTTTAATTGGGTTAGGATCAGTGACAAGATCAGTATCAGCACAGTTTTGGGGACACCTCTTTGGGAGTTGTAGGAGGTCAGTTTGTATCTCTCCGGAAACTTCAGCTTGTCCTGAAAATTTCCAGGCAATCTTCTAAACCCCAAGTAAGATATCAGGAGGGATATTACAGCATCTCTTTCCAGCATTCCTTTAAAAACTTCGTGGGTGATGATGTTTATGGAAGTGAAACTGAGGTGGAGCAGCGAGTGGATGGAAATGCTCCTCTGGAGTTCAAAATATGACATAAATGCCCAGATGGTGTCCATCTTTCCCCATAAGCCACTCAGGACGGGAGCCCTACAGCCACCCTGCTGCCTGTGGTGACCCTGGCCTGCCTTTCTGTGGTTTGCAGTGTGGATGGGTCCAGGTGAGCCTTCCCTGGGTTCGTGCACAGCAATCCCACGGGTGCCGAAACGCTCACAACTGCTGTGCCTCCCCAAATCTGTCTCCTACCTCTTCATGGACCACTCCCTGAGAACTGGCACGGCCCCCTCAGCGATAGCTGTGCCTTTCCAGCACGTAGCAGCAGCGCTCTGATCCACCCACCAGCACGAGATCGGCTCCTAAGAGCGGGGTTGTGCAATAAACAAAACGTTCACTGTATCCGAAAAAATTTTCTCCGCTCAGCTTTCAGCTCTGTACTGTTTATTTTTATTCAACAACAAAAACAGATGTTTTGTGGTGTTTTTGCTTCTCCAGATGTACCATTGAAAGCTCTGTCAGCTGTTCAAAGTCACTGTTGATTTTTGGAGAGCATAAAGAGCTGTGGGAAGTTAGCTATCTGGCAGTCGAAACTGAATTTTCTAGGTGCACGGTCTGCTTTTTTTCCAGTGGACACACCATGATTAAGGATTCACTTAGGAGTTCTTCGAAGGGTCCCAGTGTGGCTCAGGCCCTCGGTGCAAACTGCACACATCTCAGCAAATTGGACCGTGGCGTGAGCAGAACGTGTGTTCACATACGGATCACAGCTGCCAAGACACACAAATTCTCTGTGTGATCGCCTGGATTTCTGGTCTCTCTCTCATTGGGGAGGAAATGTCATGATCACATGGAGACTTAGCATGAGAGGCCACTGTAAAAAACAAATAAAATGGAACCATATTTTCTGACTGGAAACAGAAACACAATTTACTCTCAGATTTTTACTGCAATGGTGTTATTTCAAAGAATAAGTAATGTAACATTTTTCATACAAAGGAATAAGCAAAGGTGTTTTGTTTGAGGTTTTTTTCTGGTCTGGTTTTGTCCAATAAAAGCAAAGGCCAAAAGGGTCTGACTAAATTCTGCATTTGGGTTTGGAGAGTGGTTTCCTCTAGTGAGCATATGTTGTTATGATTCCATATTTAGCTCCATGCTCAAATCCCACTTATGTGTTGGACTGTATATGTTCAGCAAGGTGGAGGATATTTATCATAATTTGTAGCTGGTGTGAATCCATCACATCTCAAAAACATATATTTGGCTTTTAAACCTACAACATGGGAGAGACTTCTACCAGAAGACGCCAGAAGATGATAGTCCTGATAACTTGAAAAAGCTGAGTGTATTACTTCTGTACTCTTGCCTGAGGATCTGAAATCAATAGTGTGGGTTTTTAATTCAATTTACATGTATGTGTATTTAGACTCTTCCACTGAAAGTTAGCAGTCTCACATGTCTTGTAAAGAACTGCTCTAGAAGGGAACCCGATGAAGGCTTAATCCTGAAATTCACATCAATTATTTAATTCATATCTACACTGAACTGCACATGGAAAACTTTCCTAATGCTAAAGCAAATAAGACCATTTCTGCTCTGCAGTGTGGATTTCTATTACATTTTCTGTATCATCATGGTCTGTAAAACCCATGTAAGCCAATATATCCTCACAATTTCAGATGAATGTTTTCTTGGCTTCTATATTAACTGTATCAATCGCATCATTAATTTCATTACTGAAATAAATTCATTATTTTTGGCCATACTGCTTTGAGGAAAGAGAGCTACAACTTGCAGGCTCAGCCCCTGACAGACTTCCCAGAAGTCTTCCTATGTCAGGAGTTAGGAATACACAGCAGGAGTAGCCTCATACCTGACTTCAAAGCAGATCATGGGGCAGATTGACTGGACTTCCACTTACTCTACAGAAAAATGGAAATGGTTTTGTCTTCTTCTGAACAAGAATAAAACAATCCAGCTGAAATGTCAAAGAAATACAAAAAGGAAAAATACAGCATTGTGGATATAGAGTCTGACCTAGGGCTTCTTTTTAACTCTTTTTCTTTTAACTCAAAAAGGGAGCCATGGATGACTTGATGCAGTGATGAACTTGATTGAAAAGGAACAAATGTAAAACTAAACAAGGAAATACTTCCTTTATGAGTGTTACCTCCTAGAAAACACATCACCACAAATCATCATGGAGGCCAGAAATTCCTACGGTTATGAAAGGCTATTTGCCTGGGTAATGAAACTGTTGAGAGTTACAAATAGAGGTTAAGAAAGTGATGGAAGAAAAACTTGCTTCCAGAAACAAGCCAGTTTCAGAGTGATGGAAGAGACATTCCTCCTGAGTAGATCAGCCTAGATGTGCCTTGCATGCTTAGCTGCAGGCTCCTAATTTACATTTGGCTGCTATAAAACAGTCTTATCAAACTGTAAACTCTTGGTTTCATTCAAGTTTTACAATTGTGATAGGAGAATTAAGTGTTTTTAAAGAAGCTAGGGACACAGTTAGACTGTTCTTGATCTGTATTTTTTGTCACAGTGAACAAAGAGGACTCTTACTGAAGAATCTGTGTGCCACCAGAAAAGACAGCTATGCTCATCATTTATGAGAAACCTTTGTCTAGACTGTTTTAAAAAATCTTCAGTAACAACCAGTGTCAACAACCAGTCTATCCCACATCTGCTCTATCCTCACACTGAAGAGCCTTTTCATAACATGTGAGTATCTCTGCTGCTACAGAAGTACATTATTTCTCACTTTCAGTATGTAAAAATTTCAGTTCTTACTCTCCTTAAACAGGCTAGTCTGTATTTGAATACTGTTACTGTGTTATTCCTGCCTTCAACCTACCCTTACAAAATAGGTGTTCTGTTCCATCTCTTCTCCTGGGCTATGCAAAGCAGAGTGCTTCTCATGATGTTCCTCACGAATCAGTTTGTATGGCTTATTTGTACACCACTTGTCTCTTCATGAAGCCTCTGCAATCACTGAGATTTTTCAAGTTCAAAACCAAAACCTGCTCATTTCATCTCACAAAACTTCAGCATGGCAAGTGAGCAACATATAAATAAGATTTGGTGCAAACCTGACTCAAATCAAAGAATTTCTTTACCATCTCTTGCTTGTGAACCAGAGACATGCCAAGGAAATAATTTAGTTTTGTAGCAGAAACAGCACAATTTTTTTAAGGAAAACCACTCCACCAGCTGTTTCCTTTGCCCTCTTACTCCCCATCTCTGTTCCAAAGATGTTCTCAAGCTGATCATGTTGTTACTACTAAGATTTCAGTATGTTTATTTTTGTCATTTTAAGTGGTATGTTATCTAAAGATTTTAATTTACTGGAGAAGCTGAGTTCTTTTAAAACTCTTTCAATAAATGATCATCTTATCAACATTGGCCCATTATAATGACATTTGCCATATTTCATTACAGTAAAACTTTCAAAGAGTGGAGAAAGCAAGGGTTGATGAATGCTAAGCTAAGTAAAGGTTATAACAGTCCTGTATTTTATCAGAATACAGCAAACACAAACCAGTACTTTCTGTTATTCCTTTCCTGGTGAGAGAGCCATTGGAAAAGTGAATTTCAAAATGTGCTTTTGCTTTTCAACGCAGAATATGCATTGAAAATATTTAAATCATGAGAAATGTGACAAACTTAAAACCTCATTTTCCCAATGTAATTTCTTCTTTCTCTTAAGGTAACTTTTGCAGTGATAGTAGTATTTACGTTATGCTCATTACACACATAGGGAGAGGTGCCATCTGGACAAGAGGATAATCATAGAACCAAAAAATCATAGGATCTTAGAGATCATCTAGTTCCAGCCCCCTGCCATGGGCAGGGACATTTTTCATTAGATCAGGTTGCTCAGAACTCCATCCAGCCTGGCCTTAACCACTTCTGTGGATGGGGCATCCACAACTTCCCTGGGTAACCAGTTCCGGTGCCTCACCACCCTCACAGTCAAGCATTTTTTCCTAATATCTAATCTAAATCCCTGCTTTTTTAGTTTCAAACTGCCCCCCTTGTTCTATCCCTATCTGCCCGGGTAAAAAGTTGCTCTCTTTCTTTTATATAAGCCCCCTTTAAGTACTGAAAGACCACAAAGAGTAGGAATGGAGCAAAGCTTCTCTTTACAAGGCAGGTGTTGGTAAATATAATAGCAGTAGTGATCCTAATTGTAATAGTAGTAGGAGAAGGAATAATAATAATAATAATAATGATAATAATAATAACAATAGTAGGCATCCAGAGAATCAGATACCAGACAGGGATCCAGTTTGGGATCCAGTATTACATTCTGTGCAGGCAGCAAATTAATCAAGTGAGCACGTTACACTGTGGTGTGTTGTGCTGGTCTGTACACTAGTCAGATGTACAGAGGCGAGTGACAGCAAGAGCAGGAGGAAATACATCAGCCCTTTGGCTATTCTTGTCTGCTGAACTGGCTTTGAATCCTTTTTGCTTCTTCATTCTGCTCAACAGCTCCTAACAAAAGAAAAAAATCCAAACAGTAAATGTACAACAATAATAATTAATGAATTAATCACTATTTGGAAAAATCTGTTTTCCCTAATGCCCTAGAAAGCAGATAGAAACATCTACTATTAAGCCATTCTTTGATATCTTAGCTGGGTTTTCTTCCTACTCCAAGTCTGCCTTACTATCTGAGAAATGGTCATTTATTCAAGTGATAGGTGAATTGTGAGAGATTCAGACTTTAAGTTTGCTTCACTAAATACCTAAAGATTTAGATAATTACTCAAAGCTTGTCCAAATAATTTGATCTATTCAGTCAACACCCCTGGCTGGAGATCTCACAAGAATATGGAGGTTGTCTTGTAAGATGTCCAGTGCTTCCTGTTTCTGGCTAATATTTTGGCTTTGCCTGTTCCAGTCTCAGTATTTTGGCTTTTATCTGTTCCTGTCTAGGTATTTTGGCTCCCCTTGGTTTCTGTCCTAGCTGGAAACCAAAAGTGTAGTTGCATGTTAAAATGAGAAATAGAGAATAATATAGCTAAACTGAATATTTCATATTCTAAAAGTTTGACTAATATTCAGATTTTAAAATGAGGTATAATTTGATTATTCCTTGGGGTTTTTTTTTCAAAACTCATATGTTTCTCCCTGCCCTTAAGGCTCTCAGAACATTATTTACTGCTAATTTGCAACAGCTATGCTACATGACTTAGCACTGTACATTTTTTGATGATTAAACCTCCCAAAAGATGATATTGAAATCAGCTAAATTCTTCTAAGAAATCAATTGATCCATGTCTTCAAGGGGGAAAAAAGGAACAGGAAAAAAAATGGGTCAGGAAAGTTCCTACATGAATTTTTTAGGATAATTAGTGGGCTAGAGTTTCCTTGAAACAAGTGGGTATTTTCCAGCTGGCCATGGGCAGCAGTGATTTCAGATCCAGCATGTCTGATGAGTTTCTAATGAAATCCAAACAATGTCTGCCCTGGCTCTTTGAAAATAGAGAATTCTGTGTTAAAACCCTGGAAAGCTCCAAGGCGTGAACTCTCTTTGTCAGCTTGGAGATTTGCAAAGTTTTGCAAGAAAAGAGCTTCTCAATGGGTCCAGCACAATGGCCCTCAGAAGTGCTTGTTCTTCTCACCACACTTGGACACATATTCTTCAAAAACACCTGATTCAGCTCAAAATGAAGCCTGTCTCGTAGCCTCTCACATCAAAGATCCAAAAGCTGGTGAACCCTAGTGAGTCTGGAAAAGTTCTTGGGAGCATCAAAGCACAGGCCATCTCAGATCTTGGGAGCTCCCTTCAGTGAGGGGTGACCAAATAAATACGCAAAGAGGTGAGGGGTTTAGAGAAAAATCATGTTACAGTGAAAGAGCTGCAACAGCCTGTGGAGTCAGTTTTTTCTAATATTTATAATAGCATTTCCATAAATTTACAGACCAGCTGCAAAGCTTTGGGAATGGACAAGTAAACCAATAAAATGAGCCTAAGTACTAATGTGAGGCCACCCAGGTTCATTCCCTCAGTACTTACCAAAGTAAATGTGGGATGCAGGAGGACGTGTGTCTTCCCAGAACTGTGTCCTGTCTCAAACAAGGATTTCAGGCACCCTTCAATGCCAGCTGTATGGCTTGGAAGCTCTGGGCAGAGCATGGAGTGAGGTGGAAGGAACAGCTGTGCTTCTCAAGGTGGCAGAATCTGCTGACTCACAGGAGCAGGGAAGCAAGGAGAGATGCAGGCAAACAAGTCCAGCCCATGGTGGCACCTTGCTTCCATGATGGCAGCAGATCCCAACTCCTTCCAAATCATCATGAGCAGTGAAAACCCCTCCTTTCATGGTGGTGCCTGGCAGGGCAGCAGCTCCCAACTCTCCAGAACTCCCCCACCGCACCTGAACACTGTTCCACGTGAATACTGTTCCTCTGCTGCGAGTCACTCTTCAAGGGCCAACAACATCACACTCTTGGGAAATTTGCTACTGTCTGGAGGTAACAGTACCCCCAGTCCCAGGCATGGTTGTTTTCCTAGAGAAAAATGCCCGGAATTTAAAAAATTCACAGTTTTCCCCAACTTTTTTTTTTCTTTTTTTTTTTCTCCTGCAAGGCTGAAAATCAGTGTGACAGTCAAAATGCAGGAGCTTTGCTCTGGCTATACAATAAGTAGCTATTTATCTGTGAGTTGTCTAGTAGTATGAACAACAATATTAATACAGTGAAAGGCAGTCAAATACTAAAAAAATGGGAATATGGCTTCCACAGCTCTGTTCTGACTGCCAGCAAGTCAGGACACCACTGCAAAGCCTGGTGGTGTAAAAGCCAGGGCAGGGGGAATGCATACTGATATTTAGTTATTATGACCCCTTTATTGGAGGACTGAGGTCTTGGCAATGGAAAATAATTTTCTGGAAGGAATGAAATCTCTCTTGGGAATTAATCTGCCCTGTGCAATTATGTGTGCATTCACATGCTACTGGTGTCAGTGAAGGAGAGAAATGAACTGTTCACTGAAAGTTGTCTGGATTCTTCTTTGTAATGATTCATCATCTCCCAAGGTGACAGGTATTTGATGCCTTTTTCCATCCTTCTCCTTTAAAGGTTTTCATGTATATGAAGAAAAAAAAAGGAAGAAAAAAGATAATCATTCCAGTGAATATCTGAGCAAGCAAATGCATTTGGCTCTCACATGCATGGAAAGTTTATTCTGGAGCCAGAGGTGGTTACTGTGACCATAATTTTACACAGACAGTTACAAGCAGTTATCTTGGTGGGTTCATACCATTTTAATGTGAAGTACTTCAGTGTTTTACTTTTTAGCATTTTTCAATAAATAAAGCAGAATGAACTCCAATGGTACATGCTGCCAACAACTTTCCCAAGCACTGCTCTTTACAGGGGATAATTTATAATGATCAAAGATAAACTAAAGTATTAGGCTTGAAGAAATATGACTTCAGGTTTAAAAGTTCATTTTATGAGGTAGATAATATTTAATTTTTTTTTCAGGCCTCGTAAATTTGATTGCTTTTTCCTTGGTTCTTTAATTGTTAGAAAGGCAGAAAGTTCAGAAACACAGGGGGTTTTTATTCCCAGGAGTTTCTGGTCATTGCTCCATTTAGTTGCAAGAGCACAGAACAGACTTTATGGACACTGAGGATGTATGACTGACTATTGCATTTGTATTGGGAAAAACCTGTTTAACACTTCTCTGCCAAGAGAGAATCTGAGCATGTGGTAACTTGTCCTCCCTTTTTAGGAAGAGCAGGGTGTCTGATCCACTTGACACTGGTTGCTAAAATCTAGCACAGGGTGAAAGATGGGACCAGTTATTGTTTTTACAAAGGCAAGATCTGTGTTAAACTGGTGCCAGGCACAAGGCAAAGGAAGCTCTTGAGTGACAGCAGGAAGGCAAAGGGCGAAAGCCAGAGTTTGTGTTCTCACATGCAACTCCCCACCAACTTCCCACAATGGATATTTGGGATGAGGTGCTCCCATGCCTACACCCTGGCATTTGGTCTCTGTTGGCTGCTCCAGAGGTATGATGTCAGTATATGGAAAGGCAAAACTCTGCCTGCAAATGGTGAAGATTTCACTTATGCACCCTCTTGTGTGTGACACATTCCTTTAAGACACAGAGGTTCAAAGTATGGAATTCCAAATCACTCCGCCTTTGCATGTTTTAATTAATTATTCATAAAATACAGTTGTACTAAAAGACATTTTCCTAAGTTCTTCTTGAGTGGGCTCATGTGTTTTTAATGTCCTCTTAAATGATGCATTAGTACAAAGAGGACATAAAGAGTTCAACATTTTTTTTCTGATTAAGAAGACACAGCAAAAAATTTAAAAGCTCAGTTATTTCAGACTTTTGGTCCTGTTTGCATCATATTTAATACTAAAATGCAATATAAAACATCTAAGCCTTATATTTCAGCAGAATTGAATTTCAGGGCTCAAGATGCACAGTAGGGGGACAGTGGCTGTTAAATGGAGATCATCCATGGCCTTCTGGGGACTCCAGAATCAAAGCTGCAAAAATAAAGTGCTTAACCTTACACTTTTCTGTGCATATCATGATCATTTTGTGGTTATATAATAAGCTACCTCATAGTTAGGAACTCAAAACTGAGATGGAACTAATAAAAGTAGGGAAAGACAAACTACCACTTCACTCTTTACACATTAATAAAAAAGAAGTCAAATCCTGAAAAATATCAATGGAAGGTAAATTCAGCCCCATTGCAATCTCTTTAGACCGTGAGTTGGAAATTGTGTTCGCAGGAGGTACACTGCTCATAACTTTTCACAGACCAGATTTGCTGATCTTTGTGCGACTCTGTGCCGTGCATGAGATGACAGAATGAGTCAATCACCCCTCCCTGCAGGAGGGAGAGGCATGAAGGTGGGATTACTTCTGTCCAAGACCTTGACTTCTAAACACTCCAGGGGATGCATTTTTTCTGCCGCTGCTTCAATCCAACACTTCTAATCATTCACATTTATTTCACGGTGTCTTTGGAATCTGCCTGTTAATTGGCAGCTCCAACTTCAGTCTTGAAGCACATTAACAGTGAGCTCATTGGTGACCAAGTAGCTCTGAAACAGTGTTTACACCATGCAAGCTCAGAAAACATGGCAGCATCCTCTGAGGCTGTCTGCTTCTAAAAATTTTTCCTAGAACTGAAGCCAAGACTTACACCTTTGGGACATGAGGGATCTGTTGCTGTACTGTGAGAAGTAATATGATCCAGAAGAAGACTTTCTCTCCTCACACTGAGAGGGTAGTAATTTAAAACTTTTGGTATTTGTAACTAGCTACAAAATGGGAAAAAAAATAAAGTTGATGTTTTTCTGATTAACATAATATTGTTCTACATTGTACCAACCTGATTCCATAAAGTACTCACAGCTTTTGCATTGATGATGGCATTAAGTCAATGGAGCTTCCCATTGCCATTGCCATTATTCCCATCTTCTTTTTAGGCAGCTGGGAAGAATGTGGAATTGTTCAAATAGCATTCAAAGTAAAGGTATATATACCTTTATATCTTCACTTTCCTAAGAGTTTAAGGGGGGTGGGTGGTTGTGTGTGCCCTCATATATTTGCGTGCACACGAGAGCCAGGGAGGACAGGAGGGCAGAGGTGAAAGAAAGGGAGTGAGGTTATGAGGTTAGTTAGATCAACAGTTAGTGACAAGCACTCTTGTGGCACCTGTGACAACCAAGATGGATCAGGTATTTCAGAGCACAGAAATGCAAGGCATTTGGCAACCTCTGATCTCCTAATTCAATTGATTTTTTTCCAAGAGTTTTTCGAACTGATGACCCTTCCAAACCTAATTAGATGGTAGGAATCATAAAGAGGACACTGGAGAATTTTAATAAAAGGAATCGAAATGTTTCTTCATCTTCACAACCTGGGATTTATGAGGGAATTGCACTGGCTTTGTAGCAATGTAAAATAAATAGACATTAGATGATGACAGGGAAAATAGAATTGCTGCCAAAGCTAAAAAGAGCTTGGCAAAAGAAGAAAGAACTACTACATAGTCAGTCATTCTTTACTGTACAAACCTTTTCATAAGGCACAGAAAAGAGATATACAGAAATAATGGACCCTTACTAAAAGATGAAAAGAACTTTCTATAGCTTACATTTTTCACCAGCGCGGACTAAGATGCATCTCAGTTGCTACAAAATCTTATTGTTCTCTTTTACCATTCAGAAAACTGACTACAGCTTGCAAGGAGCATTTGCTGCCTGAACTTTTAACATCAGAAATAAATAACTGAAACAAGAGTTCAGGAAGAGAACAGAGTTGTTATGAGCATAAATACATTAAAGACATATCAGTCAGACTCCATTCTCATATATTTTCATTTTAACTGTGCCTTGCTGAGCTAGGCAGAGTGATTTTTCATGCTGTGAACTTCTTGTAAAATCGTGTTTCCATTCATACTCAAAAACTTTCAATATTTCAATATTGAAAGAAATTGCAGTTGGAAGAAGCCCCCTTCACAATCTAAGATATTTCCAACACAATTTTATCTTCATCCTGATATAATCTAGGAACTATTTTGTATAATTATCAGCAAATAGAATCACTAGAAATAACTTCATCTAACCTTGTACTTCCGTCTTCTGGTTTAAATCGTAAGATAAGAGGTCCAAGTGTAAGTGAGCATCACAAGAAAGACATCTCATACATAGCTTGTCCTTCTGGCTTTTACAGGGGCCTGAGAGTTATGTTGAAAGCATGTGCTGTATTTATCACTTTGAATCTGTCCCACACACCAGTCAATTCCAAACAAAATTTAAAACATGGTAAATACCCAGAGTTTTGGTGAAAACTGTCCATTTAGTAGAGGAGGTACCAAGTCTATGCTGTGTCTCACTGGTGGAGAGATGATCAGGCAGCAGTCAGGTGTTGGGTTTTCTGCTCAGGCAAAGCCAGAGGGTGGTCACTGCCTACAGACTTCAGGACTAACTACAGCGTCCTTGTCTTGTAGCTAGAGAGAGTTATCACAGACATTCAGGGCAGTGCCTGAGTTACTGGAATGCAATGCTATTTAAAGAATAAAAATACTGCAAAAAACCTTTCCATTCAATTTGTCTTTCCCCACTGTCTCTTGTGGAAATAATTTTAGGCAGTAACATTTCAGTCATTGCCAACACTCGTTGTTGCATTTTAACAACATATGTAAAAGACATAAAGGAAGGTTTAAGGCAGAGAGAAGTCGTCTTTTTTGAGGTGGGAAATGGCAAGTACAACAAAAGAATGTGGCACTACGAGGTGTGGGAACACAGATCATTATATAAACCGTGTGGGTAAAATCTAGGCCTACTGAAGTCATAGATTTTGCCATGAGCTACAGTATATCTGGGATTTTATCTGATATAAGGATGGCAAAGCTGAAAATAAATCTCAGTGAACAAGAAGTGCATAGTTTTGAATATTAACCAAACTATCTTAAGTTCTTGGAAACAACCTATTTAACCACTTTAGGATTCCTACTCTGATTGTCTTTTCTTAAGAATTACCTGCTTCCATCCATTATTTATGTTTTAAAAGAAAAGGAGATCCTCCTGAAAACAATAAAAGCTTTTCTCACAGAAGACCAGAGGAATATATATGGCCTGGTTTTGGAAACAAGGACAAACGCCCAGAGCACAGCCCAGCAGCTGTTAATATAGGGGAGCTGTTACAGGGGATCTCCTGGTATTACATTGCAAGTTGTCATTTTCTGTAGAAGTGGAGGCATCTATTGATGTAATGGTCTCAGGAGACCAGGGGGCCTTAGGCAGTTTTTTGAGACCTGAGGGTATTGACCTGACCTACTCACAGCACTTGAATTGTTGGGAATGTTGATTCACGATTTTACAAAGACCTCACTATTCTTATTCTCCAGAGTGATTATACACCTGACAAATGGTAAAAGCAACATTACTGGACCTCAGAGAGTTATTTTACTTTTAATGCATGCCATTATTAAGCCTGATAGCTTCTCTTATTGCTGTTTTGATAGCTGCCTGCTGTTTAAATGAAAGCACCACGTTTCCTGACAGCTCACGCACAGGTGGCCCTAGTCTCATTCTAAAGAAGTTGAGGAGAAATCAGTCTTGGTCAGGATGGGGGTAGGAGAGAGGTGTCAGTCCATGTCATCCCAAGTTTGAACAGAGAATTTCACCTGGTAACAGGAAGAATGAAAGAAAAGGGCCCAGGGGAGGATGCTGCCAGGCACTCCCATCTCACTGGTGTAGCTGGTGTGGAAGCATCTTTGCTGAGCCTTAAGGTGTCAAGACAACACAGCCCTCTTGTAGCCCTTCTGTGATATCCCATAGGTACAGGGATTTAATGTGAAAAGCACTGACACCATTATTTATGATCTCTTTATGCAAGCCAGGGAACGAAAAATGGATTAAACTATTGCCGTAGGTGAGTTACTCTTCCCAGCTATGTCAGGAAAGCCCATTTCATGTGCCCATGCCACTGCAAAAATTAATAGTGACTAGAAGTGACCAGCACTAGGGGAAAGGCCCTGTTCACATGCATGCTTCATTGCAAACATGATGAAGGTTTGGCAATGAAAAGGAAGAATTGTCCCTTGATTTGTAAATAGGTACACACACGGTTTTAAATATTTGGTTTTAATTTCATCGTCTCTCTGGGCTCCACTAAAGAACCACAAAGCAAGCTTTGACCTTTTGAGAGCTCTTTTGGGTTAGGCAGTCTTTCTAAGAGAGTTATGAGGCTTTGGCTGCAACAGTCAGTAGGAACTGCTTCCTGCTGAAGATACTCTGCCCTCAGGAGTCCCATCCCCACTGTAATTCTGAATAACAAGCTCTCCATTTATAGGTACTTATCCTCCACCAGATTCTCAACAGCTGGAAAAAATGCAGCCCACAGACAGCAATCTGAGCTCCAGGGAGGAAAATACCCTTCCCTTGCAGTTCCCTCTTCTGGGAAACATTTACTATTTGCCATTGGAATCACACTTCAGTGATACCAAGGATCCCTATGGCCTCTTTAGGAAGCTTGGGCCCCCACCTCTTCTGTTTTGAGTTGCTGTGCTGCTCCAGCTGATTGTTTCAGCTTTGTGGCATTTAAACTAAGGATATTCCAGTGGGCAGATTGTCCCCTATGAACCTTAGACAAAGATTGTGTGTGGATTAGAGAGCATTTGAATCCTCTCTGGGCACTTGTAGACTTAGGCCCCTGACAAACTGGATCTGAGATACTGATCCCATGAGGAGAGCCATGGTGCCATCCCCCATAAATGCAGCTGGGCTCTAGTGTTTCTTGCCTTGTTAATCCCTGCTTCCTCAAAACTGTGGGAATGAACTGAGCTGAATGGGTCCATCAGGAAGAGAAAAAGGTTCTTTTTCAGGTGTTTATTTAGCATCTCCCCAGCACTGTCCCACCACAAACATAGCTCTGACCTTTCCTTATTTTACAAAGCAAAATCTTACTAAGCCTCTTACTTACAGCAGCCTCTACACCACCAGTGAAGTGCAAGGGTGTGGCTTTGGCCTCAACTCTAATTATGGTTTAGGGTTGTATTAGTTGATTATTTGCTACAGCTTTCTGCTTTTCTGGCTTGGATGAGAGCAAAAGTGGAAAAAGCCACTGGAAATAAGTTCATCCTCAGAGAATCTTTGGCCCAGAGAGAAACAGTGAGTACTAGAAAGCCTGCGAGTAAACCTGGAGAGGTTTGCTACCAGCCTTTTGTAACAAGTGTGTGGGTAATTTTTTACCTTATTTAGAATGGTTATAAATCTTGAGAAGTTTTCCTGAATTCATACACTTAACTTTGGCTTAAGGTTGTGTAAAAAGGAGAAATGTTTTTCCTGCAATATGTATTTGGTAGCTGGTAGGATCAGCTGTGTAACCTGTTTGACCATTCCCAACTCCTCTCATAAGGAGGCAGTGGTACATTGATGGGTTGCCTCTATGTAAAAAATTAATTTTAAAAAAACCCTCTTAAAACCCCCCTAAAACCCTCTTAGCAAAAGGTGAGAGTTCACTCTCAAAAAGGAAAAGTAAAGTAGCATTTATAAAAAAAGCTTTTTCACAATGATTTAATGCTGCTCTCAGTGAAGATGAACACAAAATTTCCTTCAAAGTGTGTAAAATTAGATTATCACTTAACGTCTTTGATAATCCTACCCCAAACATATTCCTTTTGGATAACAGCTGTACACTCATAAGCTCCACTTTAAAAACTTCGGAAAAAATACAGATGAAAGACGCTTTTTACCTTAGAACTTGCACCCGTTGGCTGAAGCCAAGATGTCACTGCAGGAGATGGAAGGAAGAATGACATTTCCTGCTCTGACAGCTGGCATTTTAAGCAGTCAAGACCAACAACCAGAGACAAGATGGTTCCCTTATGGCAATCTGGCAGGCCAGTGCTGATGCTGAATCAAAATCCAAAACCCCTCAGGTGTCCAGTCCAGAGACTTATCAGTGACCAACCCAAGGAAGTCACCTCACTGCTCCTAACTACTGTGCCAAGAAACCTTTTCCCTTCTGCCTGAGGTTTTTCAATAAAAGGAAATGTACG
Organism: Machaerirhynchus nigripectus; assembly: GCA_013397975.1. Lineage (NCBI taxonomy): Eukaryota > Metazoa > Chordata > Aves > Passeriformes > Dicruridae > Machaerirhynchus > Machaerirhynchus nigripectus. The sequence goes on along the minus strand of VZRQ01001903.1, from coordinate 109,092 downwards.
GAAACTGAATAAGGAAAACTATAGTTCTTTACATGACCCCATTTATAATGGAAGTTAGCCTTGCTGTAAAAGCCTTTTCCTTCATTTTTATTCCAAAAAGAGAGTAAAATAGGGTTTGCCACCGTCTTTGATGACTGAATACTTTAGAAGCTGAAGAAAAACCTTTCTGCCGTATCCTTCCAAAACATGGGAATCACCCTTTTTTGGGGTTTTCTACTTAGCTCAAAGGGTTCCTTCTGCTAAGACGCTTGGTTCTCTTGTCCGGCACACAGGCACTTCGAGAAGGACTCCCTGTAACTCTTGTTCAAAGTGTTTATGTTGCCTCATAGAGATCAGAGGATTTTCAGGCTGCATGAGGATCTCTTCTTGTGAGTTTCCCTTTCAGTATTTGGCCTTCTGCAGGAACTGGAGATCTTACTGCTTTTTGTTTATTTTAAAACCAAGCTTAGGGACTGATTCTGATCTAACACCAAGGTAAATCAGGAAAGCCACAAGGAAGAGAGGCAGTGCTGTCATGGAGAAGGACCAGAAATATGCTCAAATTTTGATCCACCGCAGCCATGATATATTGAGAAGGCACAGACCATGTTGTGAAGTCCAAAAAAGACCCAGAGTGAAAATGGATTTTTTAAAGATTCAGCTTTGCAGAGAAAGCTTAGTGAGCTGTACACAGAACCAGCTACACGTGCGTGCATGTTGCAATAGCCTGGGACAGCAACTCTGCCAGGCACAAAGGGACTGCTATCCTGGGGGTGTCTGCTCAGTGGGCAGGGACTTCCAGCTCACACATAACCTCTTTGGCTACACCCACACCACCAAACCAAGCAGTGCCAGCATGCAGACATGGGTACTGTTGCACAGCCATCTCTGCTGATTCACTGCTGGCGTGCTGCACTGCTCAGGAAACCACGCAGTAAATACACTCCCTTCTATATCTATATTGTTAGGGTGTCCTGTGCTAGCTAGAATTCCTGGGCACTGTTCAAGGGAGAGCATAAGGCAGGGACTGTTCCCAGAAATCAGGATAGATGAGTCCATGATGTTGAGGAGAGGTAAAGAGAGTTTAGCCATATGGATGCAAGCCAGTCCCTTTGCTCTCATTCTCACTGCCTCTGTTATGTGGTAGGTGTTTTTATTATCCATGAGAAAATTTTACAGGTATAACACCCTAGATACTGTGAGGTAGTGATCCATATCAATTCTGTCATTAGGTCATTACCAGTTCTTAATAAACATTGCCTTTTATATTTTAAATAGGGTCACTTTTGTTTGACAGAAAATACTCTCCTTGGCTGCATGTAAACCTCATTACTAATAGCTAAGTTTCCTTTTTTTTTTTTTTTTGAAAGTATGCAGCTGTTTCGATTGTTGTTAGGCCTGCATTTGGGGATTAGCACTTTTATTTCTGATTAAAATATATACACGGTAATGTCATTGAAGCAATTGTTCCAAAGTAAATGCATTGGTTGTGGTTTTCATTATCAGGATAATCTTGCTCTCTCCCTCACACCCAAGCAGTGAAATCCTTCCCTCTCTAGCAATATAAAACTGCATCAATGTGCACAGCAGATTTTGAACAATTTACTGCTCGCTACTCATTAAACCATTTTACAAACAACAATGAAACAGGAAATAACAAAGCATGCCCTTTGAATTAATACTCAGGATAAAATACTCAGTTTCTTTGCAGTCCATAAACTGCTGCAGCTGGGTGTTCACAGTTTATGGCATTTTAAGAACCACGCTCCTCAGCAAAACTAAAACCTCCTCCGCAGCTGGGGACCTGTTGCAGCTCCGTGGGCTCTGCTGTACAGTGGAGGTAGCAGAGGTGCTCCACATTGCTGCAGGATGCCAAAACCCAAGGTAGCTCCCCTGCTGAAGGGAAGCCCTTCCAGCCCAGGAGAAATAAGGAACTTTTATTTTCCCATCGCTCTGTAAATATAAATAAATCAGAGGGGAAGCTGAGGATACTGATGCTGCAAAGATGAACCTTGCCGTGGGATGAGGCCCCTCCTGGGCTGGGAATGGTGGAGGAGTACTGCCACCTCTTGGCTTGATCCTACAATGTCCATGTCCATGTCCAGGGGAAGACTGCATCGTCATCTAGACCACAAGCAGCACCCAGTGTTGCCTCCTAATCTAGTGGGGGGGGCGGAATTAAAAATATCTTGTTCCTTAGTTAAATAGCACCAGCACATGTGACCTTTTATTAGTGCTTGCCAGTTTGGTTTCCCATCTACTGTGTCTGAGGCACTTTCCTAACAAAGGTGCCAGAAAAACACTTTAAGAGTCATTATCTCACAGCAAGACCAAGCAGCAAACTCAGCTGATGTAAAGCAATCCCTCCAACCTTTCAGTGCTGGCTTATCCCAAGGCAATGACATTCGTGGGGAGATTTATGGTATTTTGTTATATGATGATGGAGCCCTTCCAAAGGAATAAATTACATATCAGTGTTGCACTGACTCTAGGCAGGTAATGATAGTCTCAGAGGGGACGCAACAACATCTTGCAAACAGCTGTGGTCATTTGTGTGAGTGCCAATTAACCTGTGGTGGTCTGGGTACCCTGTCTTCGCTTCTGGAAGTTAGGAGTTTTGAGAGGGGATGTTTCCAGACACTGGCAGAGGAACTCCTCACGTTTTTCATGGAAAAGAGAAAGTCCACAATGCTCTGTGCTGTTCTGCAAGCCATCAGTTGTCCAGCCCTAATTAGTTTCACTAAGTGCAGGGAAGAGTGTAGGGCAAGAGCACGGTGATGAGGGCTCATTCTTCTTTTTGCCATAGACTCAGAGAACATCTTTGAGTCTGGTTTTGTGTATATGCTTCAGCCTCCCCTGGTATTGAAAATCTGGCCACTTCCCTAAGGATCCTTGAGATGTGCAGTCAAAAGGGTTGTAGCTATTTTCAAGAGCCTCTGTGTCCAGACAGCTCCATGCCTTAGGTCCCCAGCAGGGTCCTTCTGCTTAAAATCTGCTGTTTGCTTTGTGCCTGGCTGGAGAACACCATCATTGATTACTTAATCTGGAGGGTCTCTGTTTATCAGTCACTCAAAACACCTTTCTGAAGTGAGCTGGAAAATGGAATTAGAGTTGTTTGTTTGATTTTTTTTTTTAAGTAAGAGAACCCATATTGATGATTAAATAGTGTAGAGCAAAGGTTTAAGCACTTTCCTTTTATTGTTTTGGTTTTAGTTTTTCTGATAATTGGCAAAACCTTCAGAAGGGGTTTTGGTTTTGCAGGAGGACTCCAAGAGTTGCTTGGCTTTTTCCCTCCCTTTAGGTAACAGTATTATACACATGCTGATCCCTGTGACTGTAAACAGGAAAAAAGAAATGAGTGTGTTGGGAAATGCAGTAATAGTTTGTCAGAAAAAGCAAGCAAACTGTATCTGGAAGGCCCGTAGATATTTGCCTACCAAAACTGCCATGAAAATGAAACTTTTCAAGATGACAAGTACTAACCAGAGTGGCAATTAAAGTGCTGAATGTTCACAGCTCTATAATGAAGTAGGAAAGTCTTGGCAATCTCTTGTTTCTCAGAAATCATCCTTCTTATTTCTGAAATATTTTATGGTAGCACAACCTAATACTGTTTGTTCTGTTCGTGTAAATAAAATTTGACTTTATAAAATATTTCTATATTCCAGTCCAACTTACAGAATAATTATGGCATTAAAAGCTAAACTTTTGCAAGAGCAGCTCTCGTATGTTGTAGAATCACTTGGCTTTGTGGTGCTGCAAAACATCCTCAGTCTGCATGGATGCAGAACATGTTTAACCAATTTTTCCAATATAAATACTTTGCAATAAAGAATGAGGCCAGACTTTCATGTTTATGTGTCAGACATTGATCCATGCTCTATCCTGCCAAGCTTTTGTAGCATTTAAATATATGTGCATATCCATCTATATATATAGGTAAATATGTCTTAATAGTACTAATTACCTGATGAAATAGCCTTCCACTTCCTATTCTCCCCCCTCAGGGCAGCTGTTTATAGCATGTACTGCGGTGAGGGAGGGCACACGGTTCAGACTTAGGAACAGGGTGTAATCAAGGCAGCTACAAAAAAAATTCACTTTGTAAAGGTTTCTCAGGTTTAATTGAGCTCTTAAAAGGCACAGTAAAATGTGATGGTGATGTGATTGACAAAATTTGACCATTATCTTTCTGTATGAAATCCTGAACTACAGGTGTGTTTTTCGTTTCAGGGCAGATTAATTTTGACTCCTGTTTCACTCCTCTGAAAATATGAAGAGAACTGGGAAAAGAGTTCTGAAAAACTGCAGTGTTTGTACTTTATCCTTCACTTCTGGGAGCAAAACTTTGGTCTTCTCTGCTCAGATGTATGGTTACTTCTTTTAATAACAGAGGCTTCATCAGCACTCAGGGTGGTGAAAGTAACATGGTGGCATCACCTACCAGCTTCAGAAGGATTCTGTGACAATTTCATTTCTGTAACACATTGTATTAGTTAAAAGAAAACTTCATTCTCTCAAATGTAACATTTTGAAAGTTTTTCACTGCTTGATCAAGGGGTCACACCTCTAAAGCAGATATTCCCTCGTAGCTGCCATTATATACTGTCACTCTTTAGCCTAACCACCTGAGTAACTTTGGCTTCTTTCACTAGGCAAAGGGAGCTCCTCTCTACAAATATGCTTACTTACACACTCCTCTCTCTGCCTGACTCTGGTTATTAAAAACAGAATAATTTTAATTTATAGATGCGTTTTTCTGCCACTTTGGGCTTTTGTATCCCACTAAGCTTGAGCAGGAAATCCACAGTCAGGAGTCTCTGTGGCCAGGGAGTCCACCTGGCCCTGGTGCACTGCTGGGGAGGAAACCTGGCAAGGAGCAGGGTGTGCATGGATCTCACAGCAGCACCTTCCTCACACATTGGGACCTCTGGTTGAAAATCTGAAGTCTGTGCATGAAGAAGGAGAAAAATACTCTATAGAGGTCATTGCATTTTTCTTTGCAGTGTTGCTGCCTGCGCTGTTAAAGTTCAGGCATCACTTGATGTGTGCCTCCTTCCTAAGTGTCTATTCACATTAAGTAGCACAGTTGAAGTCAGTGCTGTACAAACAGCATTTATAAATTGCATGGTAAAAGCCTAGAAAGCCCTGGAGATCTGTATTCTTATTATTGCTTCTGGGTTATAGGTGAGGGAATTAGAACAGCAAGGGTAATGGAGTAGACCTGCCATTCAGAGCCAAGTCATCTGTTGTTTTACTCCACCTCTAACTCTCCACTGTCCAGTGATTTTAGGTAATTGCCTTTCTAGACTCCCCATTCTTAACTTTCATCCTCTGACTCCACCATCACTGTGTGCTGGTGCTTCCCTGGCAGAGCAGGTCGGCCACCTTCTGCTCCATTCTTTAAGTGCAGCAACCCAAATTTTCCCCTCTTCTCTACTGACTTCTCTTCCTCTGCCCTCATCCCTAAACTACTTGAGGCAGTAAGCTTATTCCGCAGAGTCCTAAAATGGTACAGCATGTCCTAGGTTACACTGTCCAAGCTTAGATCACACTAAAATAATAAATGCCAAGGAAGTCTTGTGGGAAAATATTGATTGCAAAAAGGTTTGGGGGCTGAGAGTGGACAGAGAAGCAATATTGGCTTTGCTGTAACTATTAATCCACCTATGGGGAGCCGAAACTTCCTGCTGGGTTTTATCCTACCATTTCCTGAACTGTTGCAAGGATACCTGAGTCTCGGGTAAGTTCCTCTTCTCGGCCAGTGCCATAAATCTGTGAAACCAAAGACATGGGGCTGGGCCTCCTGAATCATCAGCTCCAGAGCCTTGCTGACACAGGCAACCACGCCATGCACTAACTTATAAATAAAAATACTGGAAAGATGCTGTTAGGCAGAACTCTTTGGAGTCGGCATACGTACAGCAAAAGAGAAATAAGGCAGCTGGTGAAAACAGTGCTCAGAAGGAGCTACAGGCTCTGACAGACTAGACCTCAGGCATTCTGTGGGCCGTAGCCACTGAAATAAAAGAATACTATATAATTTCAATTGAAAAAATTTAAAAGTTGGGACACTGTCACCATTGGTTGTTCTTTGATGTCCTTTTTTATTTCAGTAAGGATGTTTCTTGTTCTTGTCTTCCAAAATTCTGGGGAAAAAATAACCAAAAGGATGAAGTCCTGCAAACTAGAAGTTATGAAAAAATTCCCTTGGCATCTCACAAAATTTCTCCTCTGGTGAAATCCTTCTTTTCCTCTTTGTGAACGATTCATATAAGAGGAAAAAACGAATTACAAAGAGTGTCGTACAGCTCTAAGTATCAGACTGGTACAGCTTTACAGGAGGGTGTCACATTTCTATTGTATTTATTTTCCTGATGATAAGGACAAAGTTTTATATGACTCAATTTGGATCGCTGAGATATACAGTAGTTAACATTTGATGCTATTAAAGCAGTGTTTCAATCACCTGGAAAATTCCATTTCATTTCTGGACATAGTCAGCTCTGCTGGTGACATGTATTTTCTACAGTCTTTCTGTTATTTATGCCTCACCTTGTGTTTTCAGTTTCTTAATTAAAGTGGAAATTGAATGCACTTTTTTTAAAAGGGAACAAAGTGGAAATGATTGATGAAATGTAGCTGCAAGAATTGCCACTCTCTGAAACCACTTGGTTTGGCTGTCACAGAGGACTTTCCAAAGGCTAAATTAGAAGGGGAAAACAAAAGAGCATTGTGTGTTGAGACTGCAGATGGTAGTCTGAACCCTGGGGTCTAGGCAGATTAATTTCAGTATGAATTTATAATGCTTTAAGGATATAATGTTGCTGTATTGATAGCACTGTAATTAAAGAATCACTGTAGATTGATTTAAAAATATAGTAAAAATGAAACCTTGCAGGAGAGACTAAAACTTCAGAGAAAAAAAGACTTACTTTCAAGGGACAGTTTGAGAGCTCTTTTCCCTTTTTTTGCATATCCCAGTTGTCTTGTTGCTTTCAGGAGCTTTGATACTTGGCCAATACTTGATCGCAGAGTAATGAAAACAAGAACTCTAAAATACTGAGCTGTATCTTTTTGTAAATGCCTTTGAAATGTCTGAGGGCAGCATTTCTTCTTTAAGGCTCATCTATTTTAGGTGTTTGTGCAGAGCTGAATATAATTTGACTGAGTAATATTGTCTGATGGTTTAGGGCTTAGGGTCAGGGTGATATATCAGTGTGCTTTGCATGATGTTCCTCTCCCTGTATCCCATCTGAGTAATACTGGAGCAAAGGAGGAGGGATCAGAAATGCTGGACATTGGCTTTCTCTGTTAATTCTGATGCAGCAGAAAGTAAATGTGGTTTTTTGTGTTTATATATATTCACATGCATTTGAATGGCTGCAAGCTGACTACTGCATCAAACGTAATAAAGTTCCGAGATGAAGGGCAGCCAAAATTCAATCTTGTCTCAACAGCAGATTTAAAGTCTACTTCAAAGGCAAGATTCATGGGGATTATATATATTGTACTATTATCATCCTTTTTTGTAGAACTGGAGCCTGAGTCCATGACACTGTACCCTGAACACAAATACCAGCTCTGCTCTTAGTCATAGGTGCACCTTGTAGCAACAGTGATCTTATCTAGTGGTGACAATGTACAAAGACAACATGAACTCTCACTGTTCCCCTGGGATGAGTTGGCAGGAAATTTGAAGAAGGCTACTGTGGTTCAGATTTGACCATAAAGGACACAGGAAATATTTATTTAGAGTTAGAATTAGCACCTGCTCCTTCGGTGGTGTGGTAAGAACTCTGAAAGGTGCCATTCAGGAAATGGGTGGGTGGAGGTCTGGGAGGTGACTGGAAGGTCTGAGAGCTGGCACGAAGCTCTTTGCTAAGGCCCTGTTTGTATTTGTGGGGGCACGAGCAAGTACAGGGTAAGTGCCCAAGGACGTTGTGTCTACAGAGGCCTTCATAGGATTTAAGCAAAATATTATTGACTTGAAGGGCAAGTTTCCAGTCCTCGTGAAGCTCTCCTGCACAACCATTTCCAGGTGATCCACATTCACACTCAGAGAAGTGGCTGCCAAGGTAATTTATCATTCTCCTGGATCTGGGGCTAATTGTGTACTGATTCTCTCGGTAGTGAGGGCATGAAGGACTGTTCCACCAGTCCATAATTGTCAACTCTCAAAAGAGCGTCTCTGGCTCTCCAACAGCAACTGTGGCTACACTGACAAGAGGGAGCTACCCCTGCAATGTCATACATCAGAGAAATTCTTATCTAGGGTAAAATTCTTTGCAATAGTCCAGTAAAGAAAGGAAAAAAATAAAAAATCTGGTGCTCTGTATCTATAGAGTGAGTAAAGTTTTACAAGGTCTTTTCGCACTCATTTCCTTCACTCCATCTTTCCTAATTTTAGGGGGCTACACTGTAGGTGTCAAGATCAGAGCTAGTTAGGTAATCACACCTCAGAGTTCTTTGAGACCCAGTTAGTTTATCAGTGGAGGTCTAGGGCATGTTTCACCTGATCCCAGACTCTATTGTCTATGCTGAAGAGACCTCTGTTGACTGTGAAAGGAGTCTCAGTGACAAGTTCAGATATATATGTTCATTTTGTGTATCCCTAGAACTAGAGAAGAGGAATCCCAGCCTCAGACCACATATTCAAATTGTGAAAATGGATAGCCCCAGAAGACCTATCAGATCATCAGAAGACAAGATAAAGGAATCAGGACCTGTGTTCGGGGATGGATTACAAATGTTAGCTTCCCAGTGTATTCAGGACACTTTACTACCATATTTACTCCAGATTTGGCCTAGGTTTGTAGATGCAGCTTCACCGAGCCCATATTTCCTTTTCATACTGACAAATGTGCATGGACAATTCACATTCAGTACTTTGGTTTTGCAGGACTAACTCCTCCAAGACATCTGAAAAGGGTTGATCCCCTTTGGGAAAAAAGGCAATTTACACTTCCCATAACCAAATGAGAAGAAAAAACCAAATTATATTTCTCAAAAGCTGTGTTCAGCCTGTGCCCTGGGTAGGCCATCTGTGTGCTGGCCACCCTTTGAAGAAGGACACAAGGTACTCACTTTAACCATTATGGGTTTGTTTTAAGGGAGCTTGGGTTCTGTAAACAAGACAGAGCAATGTTTTTTTCTGGCAACCCACACATTTCGCAAGAGCTTCCACAGGCACTACCAGGAGACAAACAAGCAGCCAGCTAGCAAGGAGAGAAAGCAAGCCCTCTTCAAATGGAGAGAACCTTTTCCTAACCACAGGCAGGGGGGAGTGCTGCTTCCCCAAGCACGTGGCAGGAACATGCTGGCAGGTGAGATGGGCTTGCTGAGGGAGAAATCCAGGTGGAATTTTTTACCAAGCAGCTCTGCTGAACAACTCTACAGTAAAAGATTTGTTTTGGGGATATTCACTATCTCAGTCATTCCTGTGAGCTGTTATTCCAAGAGCATAAACACAAACCCTGCTTTATGGAGTTAGACCCAATGTGGCCCAGTAAGCTGGTTTAAGAGTGCTTCTTCATAAGGTATTCTTTTTTTGCATGTATTCCTCTAAATTGCTGTCGCTCCTTAGTATCCATCTGGAAATTCAGAGACAGAACTTTTCTCTCCCTGCTGCAGATGCTTGTGGACAAAGCTGCCAGAACACGCTAGAGAATCCTAGTGGCAAGAGCAACCAGAGAAGAAGGTTGATTTGCAAACTACAGTGCAGGTGGATAATAACTCTCATTTGAACATTTTGGTGTGGTTCTGTTGTGGCTGCCTTCTTTAGGCAGCAGGAGAGCTACCCCTGCAAACCAAACTTCATGGTTTAGGCTGTGGAGTTCTAGCTCTTACCATGCCCGTGGAAGAGGTTGTTGCTTCTGCCTGCGGGAGGTTTCTGCCCCCTCAGCTGACAAACTGCACATATGAGTATGTGCAGTACTCACCCTGTAAAAGTCAAAATGTGCTGGATGGGCAAAGACTGATCGTTTAAATCTGAGCTCCTGTCCTATCACAACAGTACCCAAGTTGAAGGTTATTGTTCTATAGTCAGAATAGCATTAGCTTAAAAATGGTTTGCTGGATGGCAGGGAAAAACAGTACAGGCAAACACCAAGAGATGTGGAATTTACCTGCTACAGTAGTCAATTTTTGCCTTCAAAAATTGCATTAGGAAATTCCGTGGTACAGAATTAGCCGCCATGAAGACATTAAAAAGCCTATGAATCCACCAAGACTTACTCAAGTCCTAAAATATATGACTCAATTTAGACTTAAGAGCTGAAAATTCAGGACTTAAGAGTTGGATGCACTCTTCTTACAAAAAAAAAAATGATGGTATGTAGCGGTTTCTTTTTCTTAGTGTTTATTTTCTTTTATTACACCACATGGATCCATTCTTAAATAGAGTTGGTCAAAGAGATGCAAGAAATTCTTCTCTTCCAAAATCTCTGGCAAACCACCACACCCAACTCCACTACAACCTAGCTCCCAAACAAAATGCCTGTTATATCTTGGGGGATGATATTTTCTCCTGCTACTTGCAACAGGTTCCCACAAATAGTAGTGCACCTCAGCTATGACACAGGATTTCATCAGACAGTGATCGGTGTTCTCAGTCAAAAAAGCACTTCCTTATAAAACTATGTATATCAGGACCATCTGGAGACCCCCACCATAATGGTGCAATAAAATATACTTTAAATTTATATTGTGACATTGTGCTTATTAAAGCTCGGTTCTTTCAACAGACGTATAAACCAATAACTTTACTTGTGTTAAATATTCCCCAAAGAAAAGTAAATTGACCTCCTCAGGGGTTTTTCAAGGATTAGAAAAATGCCCTTTCAGTATCTGTTTTCCATTATTGTAATTACAGAGGGTGATGATAATCCTTTCAGCATTATTGTTTCGACATGTGCATGATTTATAGTCGGACATGTAAGTTCATTTGATGCCGTTGTTGAGAGCAGGGCATTGTATCAGAGATAAAAGGAATGAAAGAGACGTAATCTGATAACTAACTTTACTTGTGAGTGGAATAAAAATGTGGTCTTATTTAACATGATTATAAATAACTGCTTAAATTTCAAGTCATCAGTGGAGTGTAAATGCTCCAAGATGAATATTGTAAATAAACAATTTCACAAGAGGGTATTCAGATCAGCTGATAATATTCCAGTGAAGGGACAAAGAGTTTCTGCTGTGCACCCTGGCACTGGGTCCTGCTGAAACTCCTTAGACAGGCAAAATCCTCAAGGAGATCAACAGGAAATTCACATAAATAAACAACCGTCAAGATCCTTTTAAAAGCATCTCTACTGAACTAAAAGCCCTCTTTTCTTTGTGGGGTGGGAGGGGGACTCTGATAAGTGTGCCTACACAGATGCCCATATATGCCAGCATGATGGGTTGCTTCAATGAGGGAACAGCTTGTGCACAGAAGACATTTTCTGTTCCTGGGACAGGGGGAGGGTTACCCACAGCAACCTCTGCCCAAAATCGTTCCAAATTAGCGTGCGGTGGGATTCGCTCGCTATGATGGCAGGGAATTCCTAACACCAGCCTACCTAAGAGCCCTCTGGAGAAGAAGGAAAACAAATCGGATACCCCAGTTCTTCAGGGAGATGTGATTCTGTGCAGGAGCTTTACGTGGCCACATGCACAGTTCTACAGCTAAAGTGGTCACTTTCAGCTCCTCTTGGTGACTGTGGTGAGATGCTGGCACTTTCAGGGCCTCATGTTTCGGGATGAGATGAGCTGTGTCCTGGAAGGCCCTACTTATCTCCAGGACCTGCGTGTTTTGTATAACGGGACTGTGCTGGAGATGTCAAAAGGTAGCCAGGCTGAGACCCAATTGCAGTGCTTGACAGAAACCAGATTTGGGTTTATAATATTAGAGATGCTCTGTTTTTCCTACTCCTGTACATTTTTTTTTGAGTAGACAGTGGCATTGAGATCCTCTTTTGTCTTTTATGTGAAATACTGGAACACAAAGACCATCAGGAGCATCAGTCCACATTTATTTTTAAATGTATTTATTAAAATGTGTTCAATCCTGGTACAGATACCCTTGCTGAGTAAAATTACCCTTTCTTAAAGAAGCAGGTTTATCTGTTTTCTTTCAATTTATCTTAGAAATTAAATTTTTTAATTTAAATGAAGCAGCTCAGGTTCTATCAAACATTAAAAATATGTGGACTCAATATAGTTTAGGAAACACAGAATGACAAAACTGATGATAGAAACCCAAAGTCCTGCATCTCAGCACTATGCTGAGCTATTTCCTCTGAGATTTAATTTATTTTAATTTCTGTGTGTAACTGGACCATATACTTAAACAGCAGTCACCATTATTGCTCCTTGGAGGAGTCTGAGCCTTTGTGATAAATCTAGTGAAGTCACTAATTGGTGCTATGCTGGTTTACATCACCTGGAATGTATGGGTTATTATCCACCTTTATTTGGAATTTGACTGAAAAATTACTGATGGAATTATTTCCATTAAAAATATTAATTTATTTAACCCAGATTTTTTCCAGAAAGTTTTAACCAGCTAATTTTAAAAATGGAAAATTTCACCCTGAAGGAAAATCCTATGAAAAAGAATCTTATGTCATTCACAATGTTTCATTTTGATAAAATAATAATAACTTGATTCACTTACCTTTTTTGTGTATGTGACATGTAATATCTCGGTATTTTAAAACATTGGATTTAAAAATTATTTCTAAGCACAAAAAAGGAAATATAATATTCTGAAATGTTAACTGATAATTTCTAAACCATCAGAATGTCTCTCCTTTTTCAAAGCTTGGGAACAAAACAAATTTCAGCAAAAGACAAGGTTCCAGTGAAGAGTCTTACAGTCTCAGAGGCAGCAACTCTTTGTCCAGGTACCATTACAAACTTCTCTCCTGTATTTGAAATTCCACATGAAGGATCTTTGAAAGTAGGAACTAAGGAGGAATAGAGATGAACTTGCATTATTTCATCATCTTTTCCTTCATGATGAAACACTGATACATTCCACTTAAAAATGCACTTACCCATCTGTCAGGATATCTAAAAGATATTTAAAACATCAGCTGCAATATTTATTTAATTAAACCAAGAGGGCGATTTAATAGTTATGGCTAATCTATAAATAGATATATTTCTTTTTTTTTTTAAATAGAGAACTGGGTTCTTGAAATTAGCCTGAAAGCAGCTGTGTATTTGACCCACAGCAGCAACAACAAACAGTACACAGCAGCTCTGACATGCTATCAGAGTAATGGATCATTTTAAAGAGCCTGGAAATGATTAAACAGGGGTGCTGCTGCATGCAGTCTTTAATTGATTGATTTGAGTTTGCGGTCAGAAAATGACTGTCAGCTACAACTTATCTATAATTATCAGTAATCAAAACCAGACTTTTCTCTCTTCCTAATGCTGTAATGCTCTTTCAGTGCTCTTGACATATGTGCAGCTCAGGCATGCATCTGCAGTTGCCTCATAGCGTTAGACTGAGCAGCACCATGCTCTCATACACGCTCAGCAGCAAAAAAGAAATACCTTTGTGCCCCTGAAATAATCACTGTGAGCAAGGAGGAGAGAAACTGGCAGGGAAAGGTCTGAGGTTTAGAATATTCTCTTCACGTTGTTCTGATGACAAGAGGACAGCAGAGAAAAATCATGTTCTTTCTTTTCCCCCCGCCCTTGTTTCTGTACTGGATGAAGAGAAATCATATTTTTCCTAGAGCAAATTTTATTCCCTATCATTTAATAGAAGCCAGAAAATCATCCCTTTGTCTTGGGCATCCCTTCTGGAGTGATTAGGAAGGACATTTGCTTTTGAGAGAAGTCCCTGAGGATTGCTCTGAGACCTCCTTTGATTGCACAGCCTGAACAAGAAGATGCTCACTGTGCTGAAGCTACTGTGACCTGTCATCAGTATCCCTGTTGCTCCAGAAACTGAAGCAGCTCTCTTGACATTTTTTTCTTGCCATCTTGAGAGGACTGATGCACATCAGGCTGAAAGGATGAGCCCATTTCTGTCAACTCCCACTGGATGCTTTGTGGGTGCAAAGAAGAGGGGAAACTTGGAACGAACTGCTTGTGAAAAAAAAAAAAACAACCTGCTGAAATCTCAATTTAGAGAATTCCAATTATTTGGTTACCTAATTCCAGAGAAGAATCAAGGTTATAAATACTAAGTGATGGAGGATGTTACCTGCATCCTGAGGTAGGAGAGTAGGCCAGAGGCTGGTTAGGGTGCATCCCTTTGCATCCTGCCCTGCTGGGAATGGTTTTAGACACCTTGTAACTCAGTTTGTTGGTCATTGTGAACCCTGCTATAAGGCCAGCATCCTGTGAGTCCATCTCAAGGAGCAACTGACCATGATCCCATCTGACCTCTTCTCACTGCTGACCACAATGGGATTAATTTTCACAAGTGAGAAGCAGTTGAGAGTTGACGTGTAACAATCAAGTTGGAAAACATAAATCCAATTTTTCTTGTATATTTCTTGGTGGCAAAAAGAAGGGAAACTCAAAGAAGGGGAGGGTTTCTATTTTCCCAGGAGAAAGAGAGGATAAAAAATTAACGTCAGGGAAGAGGGCAGTGCTGAAAATGGGAAAAAACAGGTTATGTTCTTCCTAAGTGTTTAGTTCATCCTGCCTGCTAGTGGTCACCAGATCAAGTAATTCAGTGAAAATGAAAGCTGAAGATACAGAAGAATTCTCTAGAAAATATATTTTCAAAAACATCATACCCCTTTAATGTCTATCTCCATGTAAACACCAGTTAGCTTTTTCTAGATATCTGGAAAGGGTAGATATCATTAAATCTGCTTCATCAGATCAGTCACGAGAGCGTGTGGATACAATCTGTATGTATAAAGCAATATATTTATTCCTTTTGTTAAGGAAGAGCTGAATAGTATTTTATTTTCAATTTTTGCATACTTTCATCAGTGACTTTGGTGAAGATACCTAAAGCTCTACTATATTTTTCCATAGTTTCTCTATGGTCTTTTGAGCAAGCACCCCATAGATGTGCTTTGTAAAGAGGAAACATTATCTCCTGTTAGCTCATGCTGGCAGAGCCATGTCTGCCTGCATGCTGCTCCTCTCCAGAACACGGAGATTCTGCCTGTGCTTCCTATTTTTGGATTTATATGTTGAAACTGCAGAGCCCTTGCTTGTCTGTCAGCACGCGAGCTGTCTCACAGAAGCTTTCCAAAGTAATTGTGGAGAAACATAATATGGACCATGCTGGACAAGGAACTGAACAACCAAAGTGCTGGGGCCAAGCAACTCTCACCAATCACAGTCCAGAGCAGCATTCTGCAGCTCTGGGTCAGCTCTGGGATTTCTACCAAATCTCCTGCTCCTACGCCAAGTCAAAATCCAACAGCAGCAGCTCCACATGCTTCCTCTCTTCTCAGAGTGGGCAAGAATAAAAGGTAAAGACCTAAAGCAGGCAATATGTGTGCCTCATTTGTCTTGCTACCTGGGAAATGAATGGTCAGTATCACCAAGGCTTTTGGTTTCCTTTTTTTAAGAAAATCTTTATTGTAGAAAATACTGAAAAAAAAACCAAAAAACCACCAGAGAAATAATTAGGAAAGGCATATTTGTGCTTTGATACCTGCAGATGGAAGATTCCTGCTGTTCCATCATTTCCCTTGATTTTCAGGGAAGTGTTGCATTGCACTAGATGAATATTCTACCTATAGGAAGATGTTAATATGCTGAAGAGTAGTTGCCAATGGAAAAATTAGTTTGGCCCCCTTTGAATTTCTATCTGAAAAGTACTTCAGGGAGTCAGTTGACAGGATGATAAATTTCTACTGCAGTTTTGAGACTAAAAGTGCAAGTTGGCACACAGTGATCTCCTTTCTTAATCAGTTCAAGATGGACTTGGAAGGGGCTCATCTTGGTCTTCCATGTCTTGCACAGAGAGAATGTGTAGAACCAAGCTTAAATTTCACCTTTAGTTTTCTCAGGTGACCACGTGTGCCACTAAAAACCTGACTACAATGCTGGCACGTTCAGTCATCTGAAATACAAACTATATTCTGGTGGGATGATTTGCACGTCGTTATGAATGAAGTGAGAGCTGGGGATCGGGTCTGTTACACCCAGGAGCAAAACTGGAAGAAAATTAACCCCTGGAGTGGCAGAGGAGTAGAATTAGTGACAACTAGAACTGCTGCAGCTTTGCAGGACACAGCACCTGCCATGGGTGGTGTGGGAGGTGAAACTGGGATAGGTTATCTCATGTTGTATTAGACCCAGGTGGTATTACACATTATGTCCCTAGAAGCAGTATTTTCCATGGAAGCTGTGTGTACCTGTGCTGATGGGCTTTGCTATGAGTCAGCACCTGAACTAATGTGCACCAAAGGCAATGGAAATCCTCCTGTTGAATCCAACTCTGCTGGAGCATCTCCTGGGAGTTTACACTGAATAAGCAAATATGCATCTCCTCTGATTGCTGAAGAGATGCCAGAAAATAAATAAATGCTCATGGGTTCATAATTTACAACCAGAAACTATTAATTGTGCTCATCTAATCTGCCACCCTGTACATTGTAAATGGCAGGATTTCTTTAAAATCTCTGGTTTGCATTTTGGCCTCACTCCTCAAAGAACACTTCACTTTAACTAAGCTCACTGTAAAGGTCTGTTTCTGGTCCGCTTGGGATGTCTCATCTTCAAATTGATTGCTTCTCTGGACCCTAAAATCTCCTCAGGAACACTTCATAGCTTTGTTTTCCATAATGTTATTGACTAAATTTGCCCAGAATTCCCAAAACCTCAGAAAGTTTTATATTACATTTTGGTTTATTTTTGTATCTTATTGCAGGCTGTTTTCTTATATTTCTCTGTATGAAGATGCAAGCTCCCACACAAAGAAACCCGCAGACCACAGTAACCTCTTGGATGGGGGGAAAAATTCTCCAGCTGTTATGTCCATTTTTGGAAAGTGCGTATGAACTACTCGTAATCTGAGTTCATCCAAAACTATTTTTGAAGTCTAGCTGTCAGCATTTTTGTCTCAGCAATATTTTTGTTCTTCTCTGAAAGTCACTAAACTGGGACATTGTGGCATTAAGCTTTCAAGAAGAGGAGTCAAAAACATTTGTGTTGAGTTGAATGTACTTTTAAAACAGGAATAAAGCTAGGGAGAGCTTATCTAATAAAATAAGTCATGGAATCATTATATCCTTGATTTTCTTATCTCTCATTTTAAAGTAAGTTGGATGACAGGTTTGCTTTTTAGCCTTTTCTATATATGAGTCTGTACATTCAATTCTTCTCTTAGTCATGTCCATAAAATGTAGAATGACAGCACACTGGCTTTGAGGGCTGATATTTGCTACTTTTACCTGTGAGCAGAGCTGACCTGACTTAGTCAAAACAGCCAGAAGAAGAATCTGTATGTTTGCCACCACGTTAGATATCAAAAAAATATCTCTGCCATTTGCTAGTCCTCTCCAATTCTGGATCCTGACAGGCTCTTGGGTAAGTTTTTTTATTCCCTGTGTGTCCCACTAGCCCAGGACCTCTGTTATTGATACAGGAAGGTCAGTTTCCTTTAGTGGTCTGGATCATGAAAGTCCAGCAATGTTGATCATAACTTGTGTTTTCAAATCCCCTTCTTCCCTGAAAGAGCCTTATACATTCCCAAGTATGCTGTTCACACCAGTAGTTTTACTATTCCTTTTTCAGCATCAGAGATATTAACAACAGAGGTTTTAAACTTTTCAATCAAAAAGTAGAGGGAGATACAACGTTTCAAGAATGACTGAAAATTGTTACAAATACAATAAATCTTTCATAGTGTTTAATTTGAATTCTTTGCATATTTAAATCAATCAGTGCTAGCTGTTAACAATTATTAGCAGTCTGTTAGGAACCTTTTTTCATGTAAGTCTGTATTATGTTTACAATTCTTTTTTATTTTCTCACATACTGATAGTGATATTCTTCAGCAGAAAGTTAATAAATATCAGCTTTCAGATATACTGCACTGCAAAAAAAAGCTCATAAATACTGTGGAAAATCATTTTTCTTGATTAAGAGTATTGACTCATATAAAGTGATATTAACTATATATTCTCTCATATTAAATGAACTAAAAAGCTTACTATTTGCAATTGATGATAATATTGGTATATAAACTGTAACGGTCAATAAAACCTCAAAAAACTTCTGAGGTTTCTAAAAGGGGCCTCTTCATCCCAACTGAGCATGTTCTAGCATTGGTTTCCTGGTATGATCTGATCTTAAAAAGACCCAAAAAAAGAAAATTTTGAAGATTTAATATCTCTTCTTAAAATAAATCTCTGCTTCTAAATATCAAAGATTATTTTCCTGTGAAATGAGACTCATGTGCTGCAGTTATTGTTTCACAAAAGACCCTGGAAAAGGTGGAATTAGAGGTTACATGTACATTCCTCTGCATATTCTATAACCACATCAGTCATTTGCTGAACAGTGACTCTGGGACAAAACAATATAATAAAAACAATAAACCTCTTTATAGGAGCAACATCAGAGGCAAACAAAAAGAATGACAAAAATTTAAAGCTTATAGGCAACACCTTACTAATCACAGCAAATAACTTGCAATTCTATTAAACTCTCGGAAACAGACTGGCAGCAATTATGATAAAAATGAGGAACATGATATTCTAGAAGCATTCTGGTATTATAAGGTTTGCCCAACTAGCAAAAGAAGCTATGTAGGATCACCTGAAAGAGGTTATACAAGTTGTTATTCTGTCTAGAGCTGGTTTTAACACAGTCTTTTGGAAAGTCAGACCAACACAGAAAACAAACAAGCCTTGACAAACTCTTTGATAAACCTACTGAGTACAGGAGGCCACTCACTAACTTTTAAAAAATTTTCACTTAAAGTGATATAAAAAGATCAGGTCCAGAAATGAAAACAGAAAATAAGTGGAGAATGAGAGTGATATTTGGCACAGTAGTCTCTGTACATGCATATGGGGCTACTTTAAAAACCTCTACTCGTCTTCCTTCTATTTAATTTAAATGTATCCATACCACAGGGTCAGGCAAACACTGGTTGGTTTTCCATACAAATAAAGTATAGGCTAAAATAATTAGGTATTTGGAAAAAGGCTGAGGACTTTGGTTAGGCTGCTAGAGCCAGATGGATCTTCTTTCTTTCTTTAAAATTCAGTGCTTTATAAAAGCTACAAAGAAAGATTGATTTGTTAGCAGCAAGGAGCAGTATAGCCCATGCTCTTGCAGGAAAGATAGTGCACTGGCTAGTTCAGAAAATGAAAAGGAATTGCTTTCAAGAAGCTTATTCTTTAATACTTGTTATTCCTTCTGCAGGAACCTAGTAGAATTTATTATCCTCCAACACACTGAGGCTTTCTTTTCAGAAATGAGGATGAGAAAACCTGGTTAACTTGCTTATTCTAGCTGGAGCTTTCAAGGACATTTTATAGCTGCAAATGTTTGGCTATGAGTGTTTAACCCATAATTATAAATATTGACCTTTGATAACATATTAGATAGTCCAAAACATGAAAGTTCAGTAGTAATAGTAACTATACCCAGTAGTTACATTCTGCAGTGCATCTACACAGCAAAGTGTTCTTTGCTGTTGGGACGCCCAGGAACTTCACATTACAGATAAGGAAATGGGAGCAGGAGAAGCTGAAGAACTTCCAAAGAAAGATAATTGGACAACTTTGCTTGCCTTTAATTTTCCACCAGTTTATACAGTCCACCAAAATAAGCTTGTCTGTAGAGCTTGGATATTCTCATTTCTCTGAACTGCACAGGTAATTAAAAGAAAGGAAGGAGATAGAGAATTTTATAAAATTATTTTCTTCTCTTTTTTTGGCAGTTTGGACCCAAACCTGTGAAATTAGGAAGAATTCTCAAGACATTTCCTCTTTTCAAATTTCAACAAACATATTTTTAACTCTATTCCTCAAGGATTTTATTCCCAAGCTATGACGTTTCACAGCCTAGTACAGTTGTCATTAATGAATGCTTTAGTACTCCTACAGTACTCTAAATGACAAGATCTGTGGAACATAATCCACTCTAAGACAGCAATATAAAAATGCCTGCATTATCACAAAACATCCTTTTATTTTCAATTTATCAGCAGTTAAACCCAGCAAGATGCTTACCCAAGGCCAATTCAATTGCTTACAGAGGACATTCAGGTCTCTAATGACTAGCATCTGATTCCTTTTACAACCATCAATATGCGCTTAAAACATTAAAATAGAAATTTCATTTTACCTAGGATTTGAGGTAAGATAGGCACATAAGCCATTTAAGTTCCGCAAGGATAGATATATAAGCTGCGGAAATAAAAAGCCACTACTAAAAGGTCCTAACCTCTTTTTTTCCAGAAAGAAGGAACATGTACCAAGCTTTTTTCAAACCCATTGCCTTTTTATCTGATGGTGAACTCCAGCTCACTTCATTTGAGGACCCAATTAATCAGGAATGTCATGTGTTCTACTGCTGAAATATTTGTTCCTGATTCAAGAAAATAATGAAACTTTAAGCCGTGGTAAGCAAGCTCAGCTCTTGAAAGCTAATAATATACAGCTCTTATTTTACCAGTGATTTCTGCTCAGCCTAACGGTGAGTATAAGAGAATTAAATGACTTCTGTATAATACCACTAGCTGGTTTTTGGGTTTTTTTAACAGATATTTAAGGGCAACCCCACTACATAAATATGTCTCCTTTACTTGGAGTAATGGAACCCAGGCCGGGGTAAGTCCAGTGCTACCCAACACCTGGTTTTCTGGGCTATTCATAGAGATGATCTTTGAAGCAGCATTCATATGACCCATTTTAGAGTGACTGAGAATTTGGCCCAGATTTCTCGCCCCTCCCAGAGCTGCAGTTGTTAAAGTTTCGAGTAATGGAATCCAGTAGCATGAAATAGTACATTTATTTTGCTTAGACACACACACACACTCACACACACATGGTCATCATAATTTCCTATGACATGTAAGAGAAGAAAACTCTCATACATAATATTCTAAAGGTTGAATATTTGGCTACCAACTTTTTCCAAAATAACTATTAAAGTTGTAGTCAAAAGTGTTCCAGGCCACAGGGTTGGGTGGTTAAATTACACACTGAGGGGGAGATGGGCTGTGAACACTCAATGTGAGCTTTATTCACTCCAAAAATTCTTTCATTAGGAAAACCCAAGAAAGGCAACTCGAATTTATAATAAGAAAGTGCCTTTTTTTTTTTTTTCTATTGAACTGACCGTTTTGGAAAGTCAAAGGGTTCCAAGCATACTATTAATTTTTTACAATGTCAGCATACTTTTTATAAACTGTTTGGTTTTTGTTTTCTTTCCTGATTTTTAACAGTCATCCATTTTGGAAATATTTTATACCCCAGAGGAAAGATTTTGCTTTCCGTGAAGTGGGGAACAGTATCATATTTGAGCCATATGATCTATTTTTAAAAACACCATAAATATGGAACAAGCTCTTTCCAAATTGTTCACATTATAAACAGCGCCTAGCAAGGGCCGTGTTTGGCTTCGTTCTTAAAGGGGATTTCTTTCCTGGATTTCCTATGCAAGTGTTGGGTTGAAGGCTCAGCACTGCTTCAGCCTCGTGTGGGCTGGAAGAACCCTGGCACAGAATGCCACATGGGTGGACATATTCCACTCCCTCCATGACAGCTTCCCAGGCAAGTGATCCAGAGCCCACTGAAGCCTTCAGTAGCTTTTCCAGCAAGGACAGTAAGCTCTGATCAAGCCATACAGTCAGGGTAGGTGCTCCAGCACGCAGTGGGTTGGGAAGAACTGGGTGTGTCCCTTGGGACCGACTGTGGTCCCATTTTTGCGGTATCACAGCTGCCGGCCACCCTGAGTGACAAACATGGTCAAAACATGTCTATCAGTTGTCTCCTCCCTTTCTTCCCCAAACCATCACGGCCTGAAGAAAGGCATGGAGGATATAGTTCTGAATCTGTAACTTTGAAAGGTCACAGCTTTATAACCTACTCTGTTACAGCTGAAATTAAAACATGAAATTAAAACGTTGTCTTTCAAAACTCACTGCATCTTTCAAGAAGTTTTCTTCCCATATCTTCAATATAATTCTATACTTTCAACCTTGAAAATTTCAAAGACAATGTTTTAATGCTATGTTACAAATAAATTGCAGCTATTCCCTGTTTTCCAGGTTTTCTTTGCTGCTTTTTAAGCTGGGCTGATGGTAACCAGAGTTCCTAGAGGCAGATATGCCTGTCCTTTTCTTACTGCCCCCACCACCTCCAAAACAGATTAAACCACATTCCCAGAGTGAGAAATTGCACACAAAGAGCACGAGCTGCAAGGAAGGACCTGCTCAGCCAAAGTGAGGTTTGTTGGAGACCAATGTAGCCCTGCCAGGCTGCCTCCAAGAGCTGCTGGATTTTAGACCTCCTGATCGTATGTTCCCTCTACCCGTGCCACGATTTAACAGGGAGATGAGTCCTCATCTTTGACACAGAACTTCTTTCCAGGACTTCTTTATTTTATTTTCTTTTATTTAGAGGTGAAATGTAAAAGGCCCAGCCTGGCCAAGGCATAGAGCTGAAGAATTCAGTAGCTCTCCAGAGAAATCAGTTACAGGCCTGGGACTATTCACTAGTAACCCAAAGGAATTAATCTCCTCCCTTCACATAAACAAGCCTTATGCAGAGCCTAGGTAATAACATAATTACAACCACACTTCACATACACATTACCATCTGCCCTTTTCTGTTCTGACAGCAGTTCTTCCTCAGGGTTATGTGAAAAGGAAAAAAATGATTAGCAGAGAACAAAAACATATCAGTAAAGAATAATGTGTGTTTCCTTATTAGAGAGCCTCTGTCCTCTCCTCCCTCTTTATTCCAGTACATACAGAACTATAAAACACAAAAATGTTCACAGGATATTAAGTATTAAAGTGCTGATGTCAGCAAGCCAACAAAAATGCAAAGGACAATATACAGAAGTGTTACTGGGACTACCACTGTAAAATATTCATTTTATGGCAGATTTTAAAGTTAACCCAAAAAACGGCAAGCACATAAATTGTTAGATTAACTAAATCACATTAGTTCCATACATTCTGCTCCATCAGAAACAATTTCTTAGCACCGTCAGACAGAAATATAGCTGAGTCCTGACATATTTACAATAAGCACCAACAGCCTTCATGTTTTGGTATTCTTCTTCATCACCTTGCTAACAACTTACATATTTCATAATGTTCACTAGGCCCAGACTGGCATGAAGACAAGAAACTGGTTATATGTATATATATAATATGCAAACAGTTATTCAGTCAGTAACATTCATACTCTGAAATTTCTTGCAGGTTATTTTACCAACTAGACTTCTCCCTTGTTCTTAGGGAAACAGCAAAATCCCTGTTTGCCTTTGACATTGGGAACTCGTTTAGTACCAATCTAAACTTTGCATGATGTCACTGATAGTGCATTGTCATTATAGGCATGACACCAGGCATTCCCACCAAGGAGTTTGTGTATGTGTGCATGGGAATGTGTGTGCATAAATATGTGTGAGACAGAGAGAAAACGTGCATGCAGTCTTTTCAGAGCAAACAAACTGGGGATCCTGGCATTTTTAATCCCTGAAGTGTGTGCAGTGCACAAGGAGTGACCTGTGGGCGAGTTGATGTAGAAACAGTGCATTCCTCACTGTTTCCTAGAAAAATCCTGCCAAAAACCTTAGTAAATGGTGCAGAACATTTTTTTTTTTCAACTGGCCCCCAAGGAGTCACAAGTAAGAAGCAGAGACAAAGGAAGGTAGAAAGAAAGCATCTATGCACTGCACATTCAAAAGTGCATTTATGAAAAATTAAAAAGGAAGGAGGGTGGGGGAAGAGAGGTTTACAGTTTGGTCATGTTATCCCTTGAGTGCTGTTAAATGTTCCAGGCTGTGTGTATCTGGGACCGTGCCAGGTGTTTCATGTCCTTTCCACGGTGTTGCTGAACATTCCTGCTAATGGCCAGATCCTCTCAGACCTAAACCTGCTGACTCTTCCCGGTAGGAAATAACATTCAAGAAGGTGTTGGTGATGTGGGTTGAGGAGAAGTGCTGCAACACGGGATCTGTGCAGAAATGGCTCTCCCCTCTGCTCGCCGCTGAAGAACTAAAACTCTGAAAGACTGGAAGATCAGATCCTGCTGTACAATACACACATCCTCAGCAGCCTTTTCCTTTCTTACAGGGGGTCATATGGACAGTGAGGAACACTACCAATGTTTCTGTGGAGGGATTCAGATCTTAGGCTCGGCATAGTCTTCGGAGGTCTAAGGAAAAAACACACTCTATAAAGCAACAACTGGGAATTGACCACTTGACTGACTGACCACCTGACTGCAGCCAGAGTACCTCTTAAATATCATTTTGTGTTTGAGCTCCTCGGGTCTCTGTTGTTTCCTTACTATAATCTCCCTTGAATTCTGTTTAATGTGGGAAAACCACATCACAGTCAGTCTGTAGGATAAAGGTAAACGCAGTTCCCTCCTAAGGAAGAATAGAACAGGACAGTTCCTGAACCTACAGCAGACACTTTTCTGTTATATACATTTCAAAACGTGTTGTGATGGTCTTGTTGCTTCCCCTAAACAGCTGGACACAGTTCACTTAATAACTCCTCTCCCTACAAAGTGCTTAATGTTTCCTGATGATCCAACTTTTTTCTTTGTTACTTTAACTTTGACTGTAGTGGCCTAAGTTTTAAATTTGCCCTTAATGTTACTACTGTAACAAATGGGGCATGAGACCGACATCTTCTGGACATCAAGACATGTAAAACTCCCACTTTTCATTTGTCATTATGTTGGGCATGTTTTCCCAAGAAATAAGGAAAATACTTGCTCCACATTTCTGTCGCTAACCAAGATTTGTCCACAGCGGGAAAGAATTGGGATCTTTATTTTTAATTGCAATTGCATACCATGCTTTCAAATTGTTTTCCTTATTTGGCAATAAGTTTCAATGTTTAGGTCGTTTTCTTGCTTCTACTTTTCTCAGCAGTAGACAAATATGGTCCTCTTAGCTCCTAAGAAACTAAAGATGGTTTTTGTTCCTGTGTTTATCTTGAATAGCTAGGACTTTGCAGAAGCTGCTCTTTTCCTATATAATGATATTGTATTTCAAAGGTAATCTCTTGGAAAAGACACTGAGTGAATGACAAACAAACCCAAGCAAGAAGAAAAGACCATGATGCATGTGCTGCCCAAACTTTCCCTCACCTTCTCCAGCCCCCTCAACAGCAAATCCCCCACTAAACCCCAGAGTTCAACATGAAGCATATGTGAAAGCAATAACTTGCTCTGGAGAATCGATGTCTTTATGCTACCCTTTAAATCAGATAAATCAGTCAAATAAATAATGTAAATCTAAATTAAATTATTTGGACGATGCCTAGAAAAGCCCAGTGTTCCTGTAAGTGCTGAAATAACATTTCCTACCAGCCAGCAAAAGATGGAAAAAAAAAACCCAAACAAAAACCCATCAAATCTAATTGGGGCAGGGTGGCAACCTTATTTACAGAACATAGCTGGTTATTTTTAAATACTCTCCAAACTAATGTTTCTTTTTAATGCACTGCTGTCTTTCAATTTGGCACACATTTAGCTGGAGGAATTTCCATACCAACACTCAGGAGCCAAAAAGAGAACATTTAAGTAGCTAATTAGAGCAGTGTCACACAGTCCCACAGCAGCATAGGTAGGTCTGTATCGCTGCTGGAGCAAACACAGGCTTCTGCCCCAGCTCCACCCATCCTTATTCGCAGTGACACCAATAGATATTCATCCTGTAGTGTTTGCTGATGTCATATACATTAGCTCTTCAAGTGGCATATCTGCTGCTTCTCAGTTTCCTCTAAAGAGCTTGAGCTATGTAGTGTCCTTGGGAGCAATTACTTGTCTCCAGTGACTTTCTGGTGATGTATAAAATAAGAAATGAAATAAAATACCCCCAGTACCATGTGTGTGGTGACCCCACACAGATGCTGGCAACTGCAAGCAAACCAAACATGCTCTTTAAAACATGGGAACACTCCATGATGCCACGTGGAAGTTGTATGGCTTATCATGCAAAGGCTACAGCAGGAGAGTTTGTAGTTGAAGGAAAAATAACAGGAAGAATTTAAAAGACAAGAAAAACCTAGTTATAGTCATATCCAATAGTACTTGAAAATACAGGGTTCAATAACACAGCTTAGAATAATTCACAGACTCATAGAATGGTTTTAGGTGGAAGGGACCTTAAAGATCATCTATTTCCAACACCCTGCCATAGGCAGGGACACCTTTCACTAGATCAGGTTGCTCAAACCTGTCCTTGAACACTTCCAGGGATGGGGCATCCACAGCTTCCCTGGGCAACCTGTGCCAGTGCCTCACCACCCTCACAGGGAAGAATTCATTCCTAATATCTGCTGTTAGAACTGTTGCCATCATTTCCCAAGACATTTAGAAAGTCAAGGGTGGTCTTTTTGCTAAATCACAGGACTGGGAATCAAGTCCCTGTTTCCAGAAAATGCCAAAACTTTCCTCTGATCCTCAGGAACTTCTTTAACCTTCCAGCTCCCTTAACATTCCAGCTTTCACACAGATAAAATACCTAACCCATTTTACCCCTGCCTGTCCTCAATCTCTTCCAGAAGGGATTTCTGAATGTCTCTGAGCCATGCTGGTGTTCTCTGAGCCATGCTGGTGTTCTTTGAGGGAGAGCACTGAAATGTTCTAGATGGAAGTGCAAATAATTAGTAAAACTGGTTTTGTCAGCTGAACATTGATGTTTTTGTGAGGCTTTCTGTGGCTGTGTGTTGCCAGATGGTCCCATTTTACAAACTTAAGTGGGAATTTCATGTACATTAAACCCAAATCATCAGGTCAAATGCAATTTTCATTTGCTAAATGCTGAGCACCACTGGTATAAATCCATACAAAGTGCAACAAGGTGAATATGTCAAAGTTCAAGAAATATACCAAAAAGAAAAGGGTTTCTTATGCTAGAAAGTGTGCATTAGCTAAACTTTACATTTGAAATGCTGGTCTCCTGTGAACTCAGTAGATATTTTCCGTATGTCCATGTGTTGGAAGTTTCATAAAATGCTGAGCACGTATATTTAAAATAGCTCTGACAATGTATTAAAAAGCTCTAAAATATTATGACATGGCCAACTTCCATGTTTTTTAAAATCCATGACATGACACAATATATTTTATGTGTGGAAATATACATCATAAATATTGGCCAATGTCATAATATTTTTAATGTTTTATATGTTGTCAAATCTGCTTTTAACACAGTATGTGTGCTATACATTTACTGAAACATAACTCGGAGAAATGCAGGAAATCCACTATATTCTTTTTCCATGTGGGTTTATTATATATTTCGTGATTTTGTTGCTTCTTATTGGACCAAGCCTTTCTTTTTTTTTTTTTTTTCTTCTTTCTTCTTGCCTTCTTTCTTGCTTGCTTGTTTTCTTCTTTGCTTACTTTCTTTTTCTTCTTTCCCTGCTTTTTGTTACTTTCTTTTGTTTTCTTGCTTTCTTCCTTGCTTTTACCTCTACTTCTCTTGAAAGAGGCAAATGCTGCTTGATAAACAAGAAAAGACTTCATAGTTTTATGTTGTTCACTTTTCTCTTAGCCCCTGAACCAAGTGGCTCCAAGTCGTGTACAGCTATGATTATGCTAACCTTGTCTTTAAAAACCAGGGAAATCACTGCCTTTCCTAAAGCTCCTGCAGTGTCAGAGTCTCATCCATCTCAGCCCAGCTGTGGGGCCAGCAGAACATCTTATGAAGCCCTGGTTCAAGGCAAGTACCAGCAGAGCAGCTGGAATCCTGCAAGCCCAAAAAAACCCTTTTCTTTGCGAGTCAATGTTATTGCAATGCAATCAAGCCCTGCAAGTCAGGGCAGAAGTTCAGCACCACAAATGTGCTCTGTGCCTGGGCTGGGGGTTGTCACCTCCTGCCTTCCAAGAGGCCTGGCCAGTTTTGGTGTGGACTGGCCAGGTGCTGTCACTGCCACTTTCAGATGACTACCCCTGCCACTGGTGGGCACTACAAACTGTTTAAACACAATGTTTCCCTGCAAACCAGACCCTTCATTCATTTCACTGACCCAGACACGACTAAACACTTGTCCACCTCTCAGGAGCACAATCTCCCACATCCAAACACAAAATAATAACGGAGTGGAAGAGTTCCATCAGCAAGTGATGCTATGAGATAATTTTTTTAAGAAAGACACCACAAAAGAGCTACTTTATTACAGTTGTAGACCGAAATCCTGGCCCCAGAAGTGGATAAGAAAATCCTCAGAGTTCAAAAGGCAAAAGGTTTTACTTCTACAGTTCTTCCTCATCAGACATGACCATGAGTTTCTACTATGAACACCTTCATACAAAAGTGCCTAGCTATGGCAAGAAGGAGCAACAAGTAGGTCACAGAGACGACTTTTTGAAAATGCTTTGGTGGGAAAAGAATATATATGTAATTAATGACGTTCTTAGGGTGAAAGGCAGTGGTACAATAGTTGACAAAGAAAAAAAAAACCCAACCACAAAAAGAATAAAAAAATAACTAAAAATATTTTTAGATGTTTTTTCATGGTTTTTATTTTATTTTTTCAGATTTTTCCCTTTCCTTTTTTTATTCTTCCTGCATTTTCCCTTTAGAAATGGAAGGGAAGCTTAATTAAAACAAGTTGTTCTGCAAGCAGCAGAGCTAATGAAACCTTGTTTCCTGTGGGTTTTTGTCCTGTATCCCCTGCTGTGATAACCTTACCTCCATTCTCATATCCTCTATGGCTTCCCTTGCAGGTCCCCAAAACAACCGCTCAAATTCCCACAACTCCCTACAGCTCCCCACCATGATCCTAAAATTCACACTCTACACATGTGCTGTTGTGTCCCCAGTTCCTTCCTAAACCTCTGGCTTTGTCAGAAGTTGTAACAACTTCATTATCCTTGTGACTGGCACCAAGCCAGATTGCTCATGAGTCTTTAAAGCTGGTATTTAATCTTCACTCCAGTATCTTCCATTAATCTTAGTGTCACCCTATAATGTTAGACACGCAAAAGAAACATGAGAAACTACTAATGTGAATGAAAATATAGGAAATGCGTTCCAGGGTAGCACTCCATAAGGGTTCACATCTATACTCGGACCTGTTAAATATTTAACTCTGAAAAAATGTTGCAACTGCATTGGCACAGACAGCCCAGCTTGTGACCCAGGCCATGGGCCTGCTGTGTAAATTACTACTGGATTCCCTGAAAGGGAGAGGAAACCTGGAAACCAAAGCCTGGGAATTCAGTAGCTGGGCATCAGGCAATAAATCAATAAATATTTCAAACAGAAAAGTACTTGTGTCTGCAGAAACAATAACCCAGAGCTGAGGAGCCCCTGTGCTCTGTGCCTGAAGGGAACAGTGAGATTCCTGAGAGCACCAAGATATGGACCAGACGAAGAGTCTGCGTGTCCTGGTCAGGGACATTCAGGAGATGCTGCTGGGATGCCTGGGTCAAATGGGATACACTCCTCCCTTGGTTTTGCTGCTGAAGTACATGAAGCCATGCAGCACCAACCCAGCCCCATCAGGATGGCTTTTCCTCAGGAACTGAAATGATTTTATGCATTCCACCTTCACAGACTGGATAGTTGTTGAGCCAGAGTGCAGATGTTCAACCCCTTCCAAAAACCCAGGTCTTTGCAAGTGCTTCTCCTCAAAAGTCATCCCAAAAAGCAGAGCCACTGGCAGGCATCAGTCACTTGTGAAATACTCTGGATTGGAAGGAAGGTGCCTGAGCAAGATCAGCCTTAACATCTGAGCTGTGTCCTCATGCTTACCTTCTTTCCATTAATCTACTTTACTCCACTTCCTAAGATACCTTTGCATGAACCGAATGTTACCTCAGTCAAGCTAGAAAAACAAAGTGTACATAGAAAATATGAGAGAGAAAACGTTTTTTAATGCGCTTCTCCTCTTCTATCGAGAATACATTCTTAATAGTGTGGGCCAGTAATTCTGAAATGGGATGGGAGAAAGAAAAGGTAGGAACAGTTTTATTCTGGGACGTGGTCGAGGCAAAAAGGAAAAATAAAGAAAAATAAAGAAACTACAGATTTAAGAAATACTAACTAAATCACTTTATGTACAGGGAAGATCCTCAAAGTAGCAGAAAAGACAGTTTTGCTGAAAACAGCAAGCTGAGAGAGTATGTGAAGAAAAAAGGGCTGCCATCAACCAACAACATGAGTAAATTTTGGAAATATTTGTGGGATCTCCTACAATGCTTATCACTCCGCATTAAGCTATCTAAGGCAAGTGTCCAGAAATACTGTGGAGGAAGGAAGAAAAATACCTGAATTCTTTTTCAGAAGGAATATTGTCATCAGCCTTGCTAGAAAGTTATTTCTTTTCTTTAGGGAAAGACAAAAATTTTATGTTTCTAAGAGATGATCCTTGGTTCATCTTTTATTACACAGGTTAGCTGAAGACCCTTGGATCTGAAACACAGCTCATTTTTCCATAAGTAGCATTCTAGCTAAAAATGTTCCCTCTACACCCACAGGGAGTGTTTCATTGTTCTCTAATGATGAAACCCATGGACAGATAGCAGAGAACAGTGTATAGTACAACAGTCCTTTAAAAGGGTGAGTTTGCCCAGTACAGCAGCTTGGTATAAATTAGAGAGAGACAGCACGAAGACAGACAAGAGCAAATTCTGCAGCAAGGGGTGGAAGGAGGAAAACAGCCTTCCATCTGGCCCTCAGAGGGGCACCTTGCTCCCAACAGGATAAAGACATGATTCCTGACCACCCAGAGAGCAAAGCAGGGGCAAAACAAAGAACCTGGATAACTGCACTTGAAAAGAGAGCAATTGCAAGCAACCTGGGTGCAGAGCTCAGAGGACTGGTTCCTCCACACTCTCCCCAGGAACTTTGAGAGAGCAAGAACAATTACAGCTGCAGTGAGAGCGAGAGTGCAGGGAAAGGGGCAAGAGAGGGACTGCCAAAAATAACCCTCCCTAAACTGCAGAAGAAGTGATTGAGAAAACAGAGTGAGGGCTCTGACATACAGCCCTGTGTATGAGTCCCAAACAGAGCAGTGAGTGTTACCTTCAAACTGCAGAGCTTACTGTGGAGGGGGAAAGACCCCACCACCTCTTAGTTCTGGTATAACTATACTTCCAGTTGCCACATCTTATATCCTGCTGTAATTGCTTCCCAGTGAGCCATGCCCGTGCTGCATATGTACTTCCCAGCCTGCCCATATGCTTCTTAAGTGGTGAGCTCATCTAAATCACCCCTCTCATTTACCTCCTACAGAAACTATTCATGGCCAGTCTATTTCTATTCTGACCAGATCACTGATGCTCCACAGGACTTTGTGGAGCCAATCCCACCAAGATAATTGTCAGATTTAGAACTGGTTACAAAAAGCTCTTCCCAAGAATATTTATTTGGTTAAAAGAATCCCAGGGATTCTCAAATTCATGTGAACAGCAGGTGATTGTTTTTGCCAACACGCACCCTGGATTCTTATGACAGATTTTTATATAGCTGTAGGCACCAGGCACATGAGCCTCTCTGTGGCCATGCTTGTGTCCATATCAGGGAGACAAAATATCTTGTGTCCACATCAGGCAGACAAAAGCTGACAAGCAGACACGAAGGTGAACTCAAGATGTCTTAAAAGTCATGTACAAGTTCATTCATGTCCAGACGTATTCAGCACTCACAGTGGGGGAAAAAAATCGTTGAAGATGCCGTGGCCAAATTTCCAAGAACCCTGTTTCCACGGCAAAAGCCAGATGTTCTAAACATTTTCTAGGTCTCTAAATAATGGGCTGTACTTTTAGGCTACATCAACCCAATAAGCTGAGGTAATTTGACTCTCTGGCCACTCATTTAAATATCCAAAGAGGTGCAAGGTCCTTCTGAAAAATCACAGCTAGAATGTGCTGGTTTTGAACACTTGAGAACTGGGTATGAAAAAGTGAAAGAGGCTCAGTTCCTTCAAACACATGTTCAGAGGTGATCACTAATATAATTCAAAGTGTCTCTGATTCAAAGCAGTAGGTATGTCTGTATTCAGGATATTCCCTAAAGTAAATTTTTGGTGGAGGACATCAGCATTTCTCCTGGATGTGTGAAAGGTGTAGGTAGAATTAATTGACATTGTCAAAATTTTAAAGGCAGCACGAATTTTAATGAAGGAGTGTTAAAATAGAAAGCCTTGTTCACGCCTGGACTTCTTGTCCTCACATGGCACCTGTCATAATACGAGCTGGAACAGAGCTCCAGCTTCCTTTTCCTTCTGCTCCTTTCCTTGCAGAGCAAAAGCAAAATGAGACAATCAGAAATGTCTGAGGTGGGGTAGATAATAACAGATAGTATCTGATAGTATTTAATAGAATACTTTAAAATGGAGTGATAGATGGGTTTTGAAGCCTGCATGTTCTAAAAGAGTGAATTGTATTTTTTGGAGTGGCCCAGTGGGACGTAGCTACGGACTATGGAACAAAAGCACAGGAAGGAAAATTCAAGATAACTGTCAGGAAAAACTTCCTAATGGTGTGATACACAGCCTAATACTGTGGAATAATCCTCTAAGAGAAGAGGTGGAAGCCCAGCTGAATGAGTAATTTTAAAATAAGACCGTAGGAAACAATTCAGCACTGGCAAGGGGAATGGACAAGATGACCTCATCAGCCTTTTCCATCTCAGATTTCTATGGTTCTGAGGACACAGAACAATAAAAAGCCACTGCACAGATTGAATCCCAGAGAGAGTTGCAATGGGATGAATGGGATTGGCTGTTAAAAGATATAGATTGCAAAAGAGATTGTAAATGAGGAAAAGTGGATGTGAGGAGAGATGAAGTCATCAGTGTGTTTAGAATGTAGACTTGGAGGCAATGATAGGCAAAGTCCTGGGCAAGGAACATAAAATCAGAACAGAACAACTTGAAAGAGATAAAAGGCAGCAGACCATGGGCTAGGGAATCCAGACAATTTTACATGGAATGCATTTTCACTTAGCAGGTGCCAGATGTGCACCACTCTCACTCATTGAGAGCCATCAAGTGTCAGGGCAAAGCCATTTTAAACACTTAAAGATTAGGTGGGAATTTAGGGGTGATGCCCAGGTACTTGGAAAGAGAACAATATGGATGTTGTGCTTTTGCTTCACAGCCGTGCACATCTGCTGGGCTTATCAGTGTTTGCAACAACAAAAGAAGTCCCCTCTCATTTGGCTACAGGGCTCAGGCTGTGTGGATTTGTCTTTTAAGCCAATGTCATCACCAGCTATATCCTCAGCCAGTTCTAGCAATTAAGCACACACAAAAGGATTTCCTTTTGTTCATGCCAAGCATGAATCTTTAGTTCATTAGTATTTATTAGAGAATAAAGCACTGC
Source organism: Machaerirhynchus nigripectus (assembly GCA_013397975.1). Taxonomy (NCBI): domain Eukaryota; kingdom Metazoa; phylum Chordata; class Aves; order Passeriformes; family Dicruridae; genus Machaerirhynchus; species Machaerirhynchus nigripectus. Next base: position 75,643 of record VZRQ01001903.1, on the reverse strand, counting down.
AAGAAAGCACAACATTCAGAATTCATCTTGATGCAGCACAGGTAACTGTACATTTATTGTCTGCTGAGGAGCTGAAAACAGACATCAGCTTCACAACCGGTACAAATGTTCAAATTCCCTTTGTAAAACTGAATACATTATGTATTTTGGCCATTTTGGGAATGGTTGGGAGTGACTTGTCCCAGTCTTTTGCAAGTGGATTTACAGTTTATAATTATTCAAACCCATTTTGAAGCAGCTTCCAAACTGTGTTTGTGATATGTGCTGTGTCACATGTCCTGAGGTATTATTGACTGGATGACTTTTTACACTGTGATATAGCAAACGACATGTCACAGACTCCGTTGTTAAAAGTTCATGAAAATTGCAAAATGCTCCAAAATTCCAAACAAATGTTTTCATGATCAGATAGTGAGCTTTGGAGTATTTGCAGAAAACAAATACTGTGGACCTCCCCATCACTAACAGACACAAAGAAGCTCATCAAATGAGAATAATTTATACCTTGACCAATTTCTTCCAGCAGTTTCAAGACATAAAGACCAAAAATGTATAATGGCCCAAAAAATGCTATGCAATCCAGTTAAGAACGTAAAAGTGCATCTAAAAATGATGAATTTCTATAGTAGTAGAAAGTGATGCCATCGTAGTTGCTAAAGCACCTGTTTAAACTGCAAGAAGTAAAAGTCCCTCTACTCCATAGAGGGGATTCCCATATTGCTTTAGGCAAAATGCTAATAGTATGTGGGAAAGTCCATAAGAAATAGGAAGCCAATTCCCAGGAAAAGAACAGAAAGAAACTTAATTCAGGGAGAGGTGCATTTACTGTATCTTTTCTGTGTTCCTTTTTAGAAGTACCATGATATTAGTAGCAGTTGCAGGTATTCAGTTCCAAAGGGAAACAAGAAAGTATTTCATAATGTATGCTTATTGAAAGCATACATTATGAAATATTGTCATACAAATAAAAATATGGTAAATTCTGTGCTATAATATATCACATAATATATATTTTTAGTAATATAACTTTTTCTGTCATAAACCTCAATATAATATCTGATACAGAAACTAGTATAGTCACCTGCTGTTAAATAGCTGTTAAGATGTAATTTATTCTTCCCTAAGCTCTTGGTCCTCATATATTATCCGGTTGCTATTTTTTATTGTTAGTTTTGCTGATTGTCATTATGAACATATTTTACTTGATACCATAAATGCAGATAAAACCTGCACAGCCTTTTATTACAAAATTGGATAAAGTCTTTGCAGACACTTTTCATCATAACCACTGAACATTATTTTAGAATCTTTCCCTCAAATAAGTAAAGTAATTTTGAAGTCACCTGGATGAGGGAAAGTTGCTGCCATCAGCAAAACTTAGAATATCTTCTTTAAAATGCATTCTAAAAGAACATGTAATAAAACTGGGTATCAGTAAGCAGAAATTTGAAAGGGGGAGTTATAAGGGGATCTAAAAAATATATGCTATTTTAAGACATTGAATGGCTGAGGAAAAAGAGAAAGTCACAGGATAGAAAAGCATGACAAAGAGTATTATCTGCAAGAAATGAACACACGTTAAATAGTTACTGGAGTTCAAAGAGGGTTTTCTTGGTTTTTTATATAATTTCATAAAAATGTGTAAGTTTGTTTATATGGTATTTTTTTTAAAGTAAATCAATACTATCCTAAGGAGACATCTTGAAATACTTTTGGAATGAGTATAGGAATAAAGTAACATTGTAGGTGTATGCTAACAAAATGAAGCTTAATTCATTCCCAAAATTTCTTTGAGCTCTGATTTTCTAGACTGTTGTCTCTCCCTTATACCCATTGCCTGCAGTGTGATGAGCCACTGGAATGAAAATGCCTGCTGCAATAACTAAGTTGTACTTGAGCTGAGATTTTTCTAGGATGACACAAGGTAAGGTCGTGATGTCACTGTTTTATACAGACCTCAAGCTGCCTGTTACAGTTCAGCATAGCTGTTGCCAGAGAGAATATTTTTAGTGGTCTAAACCTGATGTCTGAACAGACATCCTGGAACCATAAGGTTTGAATATTGGCAGAGCAGAGCAAGTTCTTCACCCTTCTGTGGTAGCTCTGTTTTACTAGTCGGAGTTTATTGAGCAGGGGGCTTTAAACTCTGCCTTAGAACCCAGAACTCATGGGAAAATTAAAACTTCCTTGTTGCTTTCCATGAGCCCATGAGACTGTTCCAGTGTCATGGGCCAAAATTTCCCATTCATCCCCTTCTGGGTTTTATGCTGTTCATTTTCTGTCATCTGCTGTGGGGATGGATGTGTGTCAGCAATGCTGCACTGTGAGAAGTGAAGCACTGCGGGAGCCTTTGCGATGAAAACCGCTACACTGAAGTTAATCATAATTATCATTAACACATATGTGAGCCACTTCCAGTGTGTTCTGTCCAGACCACAGTTTGAGCTGCTAAAGACTAACCAATTGACTTACAATTCATAATCCTGTTCTCAGCTCTCTCTGCAGTGCTTGGGGACTGGTTAGTACCTCATGCATTTAATGCTCAAGACCTGTGGTGATATTTCCTATTATCATGATTTAACACTGACTAATACCCTGCTATTCCTGGCAATACCAGCTATTAGTTGAAAGTGAGAAAGGATTAAAATCGTAGATGGGGCACTCACTGCTAGTTTTTATGCATGTTATGCGTTATTATGCTATGAATTCTCATGGTAAATACTCTTACATATTTTATATACTTTAAAAAAACCAACCCTTTCCGGCTAAAAGCATATTTTGGCCCAATGAGGATATCTTTCATGTACCCACACACGAATAGTCTGTATAGATGAGCCAACAGAAATGTATGTAGAAGAATATGTCTGTGCACATACTTGTGTGTGCATGCAAACACAATGCTCATCATGCATTTATAGCGAGTGTCATCATGAGTACATTCCGAGTGCTTCACTGGCTGTATGCTCGTGGGTCAGTACAGCCAGAGCTGAAACACACTCTCAGGTGGAAAGCAGCAGACATTCTGCACCAGCAGCTCTACACAGCTGTGTTTGCAGAAGGGGAAGCAAAGTCTTCCAAATTAAACTGTTGTAAAATTTAGATAGGCAAAATTCAACTACCAGAGTTGGACTTGGCTGGCATTCTGAGATCTTAATCCTTGCTCTTGCAAAAGGTCCCATGTGACCTCTACAACCACAAATGGTGTGTATCTGGTTTTACATCTCCTTCAGGAGACAGTAACATCTGCATCCCAGCAGAGGCATTCACCTTGCCCAGCACTGCTCTGCCACAAGAACTTTAGTAATACACTTCTCTGTTCTGTGTCTTCTAACTCCAAGCCTGTGTTGTTGCCTTGCTTATCTCCAGTCTACCCACCAGTCCCGTCACTTGTCGACCCTGACATATTCAGAAAGTCCAACCAGGCACAAGGCTACAAGTGGACTGTTAGAGGAGGATTTTATAGGGAATGGGACAGGAGAGATCTGATATCAGCTTTTCATGGTGGTAATAGTCCTCCTCACACAGAGCTGAGTCAGTAAAACAAGCTTAGTGAACTGTGGAGTAGAAATGAAGGCGAATTAATCCATTCTCTGCTCTATGTCTGGAAGTAATGAACATCTATGAAAGGAAGACAAGACAACATCATTATTTTCTCAGAATGGCAAGTTCTTGAACACTCCAAATTAGTTTAGCTTTGAGGGGATATACATGAAACTGTGTGTAACAATTATCTGCGAAGCTACTGCTTCTGAAATTGATACATGCAAGATATGTTGTTTCTAAATTAAAAGAAAGAAGAAAGCATAGGAGACTTCCCAGATGACACAAAGTGTATGAACCAATCTAGGAATGCTGGGACCAGCTGAGACAGTTCAGAAGAGGTGAACCTGCAGACTCATTCATTAGGACCCCCAAAAGACGTCCAGTGAACCCGTGCCAGCACAGCTGGGCTGTGGTGAGCAAAGTTCCCCTGGAAATCGGGCAATCCAGACGGACACTTCCATTGGCACTAAAATACAGATGTAAACTTGAGTCCTAATTGCTCCAAAAAGGACACGAGTCAGAATTGCACATGCTCAAAATGCAGATATTTGACTTGCACACTCACAAAACATTCAAAGCCCTGATGCTGCCGAATGTGACACACACACCTGCTCACCAGCACAGGGAGTTTCTCAGCTTCCTGATGGCCTTAGGAATAAAATAAAATGCAATATCTGAGTTTAGTCTTTCTTTATTATATTCCTAGAAAGTTCTTGGCCAATTTCAGTTCCATCTACCTAAGAGAAAACCAACAAGAATGAAACTTCTTGGTTAATAGAACAAACCTGGCTCTTGCTATTGGAGATCTGCACTCATTTCTCAATGCTGCCACTAATACTCAGTGTGTTTGGGCAAACCAGCACCACATTCATTATGAAGTCAAGGACTAAAACTTCTGGTTTTGCCCTGTAGTACTTTCCCTGCTTTTTATACAAGTCCACCATCTGCACTATGATCTCCAGGTACAGAATTAGCATCCTCTGAGCCTGCAAGGCGCAGGGCACAACAGAGCCTGCTCCACACTACTGTGACAGAAACAATAAAATAAATGAAAGAACTAAGATGAAGCATTTCCAACTCAAACCAGTGTCTTCACTAGCAATGCCTCCAGATACATATATCCACTGCCAGAAATTCCTCTTACCTGCCAGAATCTGTTCTACTAAATTTGGAAAGTGTTTCTTTAGAATGGAATTGACTGTGAAAATGTCATTTTGTTATTCACTTGTTTGCTACATCAAAACTCTTGCTCTTTTGAACCGGATGTGTGAGAACAAACAAAAAGAACAAAAACCAAAATTCTAAATGTCCCAGATGAAAAAAAACTATTTCCTTGCTTTTTTTGCCATCAGACAACCAGAGAGGCTATCAGGGCACATTCCTCACTGCCTGATTACAAGGCACCACATTTCAAATGGCTTTGTTCAGGCAGATTGTCCCAGGTACACGAAGTGACTACTCAAGAACAGGACACACAACACCTCATTCAGAAGCCAAGACAATCACAACACTCTGTCACAACTACCTGTAATTACCTTTTCCTTAAGAGAAAAATAATTATCTATTGAATGGCAAAATCCCTCAATTTTCTTAGCAGTATCTTAATTTTTGGTTTATTGTATTAACTGTTTTCCTCAATTCACTCATGAGTCTAGGCATTGTATCGGTCTCTTATTGCTGTGCAAAGCTGAGATGATAGTTTTTTGAAGTTGCCATTCTCCACAATGTTTAGGAGGAGGGAGGAGAATGGGATGAGGAGCCAAGAGCTGAGGGAAAGGATGTAGTGGAATGAAAGATGATCAGTGAAGGGAAAGGGAGAGTCTGTTTTGTTAATGCTGTTCTGGCCACCTCTCATGTCTTCCTCCTGAATTTTTCAAGTTCTTCAGCTGCATGTATTTAGCTTTCTGGCTGCTTTTGTTTTTTGGCTATCCAGCCTCTCTCCTTGCATCTACTCACT
>VZRQ01001903.1:37524-69206 GCA_013397975.1 Machaerirhynchus nigripectus | reverse complement strand
TAATACCAAGTCATGATAGCTACTAAATGAAAAAGCAAACAAAACCCCAAAACTGTTCCTTTCTCTGGCAAGCTCTCAACTCCTGTATTCTTCTGGAATGTCCATTGCTTTTGTATGTAGTCCCAAGTGTTGTCAGGCTTTTGATCTTTTGACATGGGCAAAGGGGGACCATACATGGCTATAGCTTCTGATCCCTTCCATGTGTTCTAACTTACTCATAGGTTGCTTTAAAGCTAAGATGTACCAACCAAAAGTGTGGGGGAAAAACAGCCAACAAAAAATACCAAACAAATATAACTGCAAAGTTTTACATGAACAAATAAAGTTAAATTTTTTTGGTCCCTTTTTTTTTGAGTGTAATTTAGGGGTTTTTTTAAGTCTGAGAGAATTAAATTAAAATGGGTTTATTAAGGAGATATTTTAGCTATTTCAAATCATTTCAGCTGTCAGAGATTGCCCAGTCACCATGGTATGTGGAGTACTTCTATGGCAATGAGTGAATGGTGGTGGTACATAGAATTGAACTCAGTAGTAGAGAGGATTGTGGTCCTGCACGAGGACAGAGCACCTGCCCTGACTGGGGTAGTGAAACACCTGGAAAAGTTGAAAAATCTAAGGTTTTTATTTCAACCTAAAAGAATTCAGAGGAGGAAAAAACAGGTTGAAATTTGCAAAGTTTGACCATGGCCCATGATAAAAAGATTTGAGAAAGAAATTTTGAGGGGAAAAAAAAAAATAGAAGTCACAAACCCCAATTGTAGTTCATTGGTATAGACATTTCCCATTCCTATGTACATGTGGGGCAGGAACAGACACTGCCACTAAGTTCAATTCCATTCTATGTTTTTAAACTGCATTAAGGAAACCAAATTTCTAATGTGCATATGTAGGAAATCAAACAAGTCCACAGAAATCTCAGTAAAAGATATGGATTTTAGCATTGTTTCTCTGTCTTCAGTTTAAAGAGACTTCCAAGTGGCTTTGTACAATATAATCCAACAAATACTATTTAAGCTTGTATCCTTTCTTCATTAAAAGTCTGCCACTGAATGCCTGCCTTTGATGCAGCTGATCCAATGATAAGACTTCAAAGGGTCCCTTCCAACCCAAACGTGCTGTGATCCTGTGATTATTTTGCCAGAAAAATGTCATTAAGGGATCTTTTAAACACAAGGAAATGCATCTATCCCCTTGTCATTGCAAGACCAGTCCAGTTTCCACTGAAATCCATGGGAAGATTCCCCCTTGATTTCCATGGAAACTGGCTTGTTAGTTTTTATGCTGGTTTTACATTTCTCTGACAGTGACAAAATCAGGAAAAAAAACCACTTATAGTAATATAAATAAGAAAAGAGGAAGGTCTATAGATTTTAATATTTACCTTACAAGGCCATGCTCCACAAATTGTTGTTATGTATAACTAATGGTCAAATTAGTATCTCAACACCTTTTATTAAATTGTAAACAGCTAAACATGTAATTTTTTATAACATAATAGTGTCACAGAAAACTGCCTACCTCTCTGTTTTGAAGATGAAACTCTTAATGAGAGAATTTTATATGAAATAAACTTTGCCAAGTGAATGCTAAATTCCACTAGTTTTTCAGATGTTCCTCACTGCTCTTCTTACAGGATTTTCTAATTATCCTATTAACAAGTATTACTTATTTCTTTGTACTTTGCAGCTTGTATTTCCTTTAAAATTAAGACAGCATGTTGAATCGAAGCCATTCTTTTACTTTCCACAACAACAAATTACTGTTGTTATGAGTAAAGGATTGTGATTCACCATCATGAGAAAATGTAAGATGCAGAATGGGATAGGGCTAGTAGTGCTTTGCAGCTGTACATTCTCTTTCCTTCAACAGAAGCAGTCTTTTTTCACAGCAGTTCTCTATGGCTACAGCCACAGAACATCAAAGCTGAGCAGAAAAGGTAGGAGTGAGTTTGAGACTGATTTTCACAGTGCAAGAGGAAAATCAGACCCACGTGTCCTTGACCTCTTCCTCTAAGTAACGCCTTAAAAACTAAAACCATTTAAAGTTTATTCTCTCTACCAGTTTAAAAAGGGGGAGACCCTTAGGAGGCACCCTGTTCAAGCAGCAGCCATGTGAACAGAGTGCACTTGAGTGGAACCAAAGCCAGTGTTTCCTTCCATAACTGCTTCTTGTCATATTGTAAGATTAGCTTTGAAAGATGTTGAAATGGTCCTGATAATGGATATCACCTAATGCTCTTTGATGAGTTCAGTGGTCTTGTTTCCTCTGCAGTGAATAACTACATAAATTAAATAAGCAAAGATACCAGCAGCAGTATGTGCGGGCTGCTTTGCTGACAGTCTCACTAGGGATGCAAATGATGATTAAACAGACACACACACTGCACTCTTCAACTCCTCCAGTGTTTTTTCTTTCAGGTTTGGACTACCATACCTCTGTAGGTGTGGGAGCACGGGAGAACTGGAGCATTTCTGTGGACAGGCAGAGGATTTTGGTCTCCAGGACTGTGATTCAGACACGTTTTACAGGTACTGAATTCAACATGGCCATTTAATTTAATTTATTTTTTTAAAATCTTGATAAGGCCCATTCTAGAACAGCCGTAGTCAGAAAGAGGCAATTGCAGAGTCTGTGCAGCTGACAGGGCCAGGGATCCCAGTGCACATTAAATTGTGACTGAAGAAGCCATTAGGAGAGGACTTCGTACACATGTCTGACCTTAGGCCACTTGATTGCACAATTTCTCTTTTAGCTGAATCTCTTTCACTACCTCTCTGCTGCTTGTGGGTTCATTTGTCTGAGGGACCTCCCATCACAGTAACTATTTCACAATGCAGCTGCAGAACGAGTTGTGTCTGTTTAGAGATTTAAATATATCTATGGATATGGACCTAAATTCCAAGATGTATTACAACACAGCAAGAAATTCTAGTCATTTGGGTAGAGAACCTTTCATTTTTTAAACCTGCAAATATTAGCATGTTTATAGCCTTTCCAAAGGCAAATAATTCCAGGAATAAGGAGAAGGAAAGCATTCTTTTGAGCAGCAAGAACTGAAATCTCTCAGGAGCCTCTGAGTCTGTTTATGTGTGTGACATTGTGGAACATGTTGTGAATTATAATTGACAGCACAGACTGTAAAATTATGGTCCCTTTCTAACTGCTGTCTCTGCACTTGAGCCCTGCGGTATCATTTCCCAGGAACACGCATTTCTCATCCTTTAATCTGGAACCACTTTCATGCTCTACACAGGCTCCATTACACACCCGTAGAGACTATCTCTTCCATGAGGGTGCTCACCAGATGTCTGGGACTTACTCTCTGGGGTCCTCATGGGACAGAAGATATCTGACACTTGAGTGCAGAAACTTATTGTCAATGCAGAAGTACGACACCAATAAAAGTTACTTCAACTTACTCGAGTATTTCTGAAGCACTGTTAATAATATAATGTGGTGATAACCAACCTCGTAATCCACTTGCAAAACTACACGTTACTAACTGACCACAAAAGAGTTTTTCCCATTGTAATATTGTGGGAACTTCATGCCTGCAGGCAAATAACTTTGGTTAAGGGGGGAAGGTCTTGAGAACTTTCATGGGTTTGTGACAAGAACAGCTTGTCTGAATCTAATTTTACCCAATAGTTGCATAAATGAATTTTTAAAACATGATACATATTCTTAATGTCTAATCCAGGACTATGCGGTTTCATGCAGGGCTAATCCCATGGAGTAATATATGACTTAAAGCCTTGGATCAGAAAACTACTGAATATCAGTTATACCAAAATTGTGGTGCCTGACAATAGCTAAAATAAATAGAAGAGAATGGCACGCAAGCGAAAAAATAGAAAAGACAGATAAACAGTATGAAAACGTTTTTGTCTGAAACGCTAAAATTCCCTAAGATATCATTTAAGCACTTGGAATAAGGACTGCATTAGTCAAAGAGGCAGATGTCAATTAAAAACCTCATGTTGAGCAAGCCCAAGAGAAAGAGAAGCTACACTTGAACATTTAAATCACAGGGCTAAGAGAATCATAGCAGAGACATGAAAATGCTGGGGAACACAAAAACTTTTCAGCACGCTGTTCCCTCTCAGAAACATGGCCCTGCACTTCACTAAATTGGTGAAAATTTCAACAGAAGGAGCCTCCTAGGGCAGGAAGTCCTCTAAAGACACCTTCCCCCAGGAGGCAAAAGGCTGTGCCTCTCTGGATTCTCCCACCTCTCTTTGCTTTTCCTGACACAAGGACTTGCCAGCCTGGGGCTATCCCCCTCTTAGATCTTGTTCACGTGGGCAAGAGCAAGGACTGCAGTGGCTGAGATAGTTGGAGATGTTCTTTTTCTGAGTTACTTCGAGACTTGCCTCTGTTCCTTCTCCAGCGGAGCAGTGGGACACCCTTGCCTGTCATCCCTGGGGGATCCTGCCCATCTCAGCATTTCCAGACACGTAGATCCTTGCCTTGTTGCTCTAGTTCATGCAAATATTTTGCTGGTGACACTTGTAATGGATTAGGAGAAGAGTTTCTTGCACAATTCCAGCCTGCTTACATCACTTTGCTTGTATCATGAGCTACCAAATAGACCCCAAATAAATTTGTCTACATTGCACATGTAGTCACTTCAAGAGTGACAGAAAATTGCCTCCTGAGTACACTCTACAGAGCCAAGGGATCACTCCCACGCTGTCCCTTGATGCCAGGGGGAGTGCACTGGCAGCATCTTGGAGGACAAACCTCCGAGCCAGCACTAACCTGAGCACCATCAGCCCCTGCATGGCCCCTGCCCCAAGGCTCACAGCCACAGAATTTCTGTCAGCAGACCCCTTCTGTCTGCCCTGGGGGCAGCAGCCAGAGAGCCAGTGGGGCACAGCAAGAAGAGAGGCAGACTCCTGATGGGAGCACCTGCTGTGCCAAGGAGCTGAGGAAATGCTGCTACAGTGGAGAAGAGTCAGCAGCCACCAGATGTGAGGGACGATCTCCAGATGTTAGGGGAATGTCAGCCTCCCACAAGTGGGAAAGCTGCTTACCACCACAATGGCGGAGTTGGTCTGTAATCCCTTCTTTTCTCTCCTATTTACTCCTGCCAAAGCAATCAGCAAGTTCAAAGCTGCCACTGAACTCAGACAAGAAGGGGATGATTACAGAGCGCAGCAATATTCTCTGTGTAAACCAGAGCACTTCCCATTATGTAATGCAATGGCTTCCACGGTGTGCTACCCACAGCTCGTGGGAGCCTGCTCAGCCAGGCTGCCTTGGCCCTTTCTCACATTCTAACCTCATATTTCTCCTCTGGAAGTCTTTAGTCGTGTCCCTGAGCACCAGTGCCAGCTAAGGAGGCAGTCATTATGCTCCCTTGGGTTTCTGCTGCACTGATGGTCCAAGTCTCCTAAATGACACTTGTAAGACAGCAAAGGAGCATGTTCTTAGTTTTAGCTGATGAATTAGGCAGCCAAATCTATCACTGCTTTTCCCTTGGACCTTGTGAAATATTATCTGAAGAGATAATCCGCTGTGATAAATAAAACAAAACAAATGAGCTCCTCAACAGATGGTTTCACTACTAAAGCCTGAAATCAGAGCTGAGAAAAACTTTATCTGCTATGACACAACATCTCACCAAATGCTGACAGATTTTTCCTGTTGTTCATATTTATATGATGAAAGCAATCAACATGATATTTTTCTTAAAAGGCAACCAAGAATCTCAGCCCGGCCTCAGACAAAGCTTTTATTTCCAGATGTTCTTCTCTTCGTAACATGAAACGTAAGAACTCTTGTAACAGGGTCAAGCTAAAGATGCATCTAGTCTAATGTCCCGACTTCGAAAGAGAACAGTTGAGGGTGTTTTAGAAAGTATATAAAACATGGCAAGCACACCAGGCTTCTTTGCCTGGTCTATCCTCCGGGATTGTGGTGCGTTTTCTACTTAAAATTATTGGCATTTTCGTATAGCATTAGCACTGCACACTAGGCAAGACTCAGCATAATTAAAAGAATATGAATCTTGAATGGGTAGATTAAGTGAAAATTACTTACCATAAGCACTGAAACACACACAACCCTAAATTCCATGTATGTGGACATTTTACTAAAAAATATTATTTTTTAAATTTAAAACAGGAAGCAAAAGACAAGATCATTCTCCAACAAAAAGCAGATTATGTGAAATGTTAAAAGCTTTCACTTTCACTGTAAACATGACTCTTTCACTACCAATGTTGTGTATATCTCTACAAAAATATTTACCCTTTGTCTTTTCAGTTCTGTGTCTCTTTTCCTATTTAATTTACCTTAGAAGAGCTGTCTTCTCGCCACTTCTCTAGAAATAAAAGGCAAAATCCCTGTTAGCCACAAAGAGAAAACAGCCACTGTGAAAACATGCATGAGCAGGATATACAGACACATTGATCCAGACACTATGCTCTGCTCGGTCTATATTTGTATGGAGATAGCTGCACATTTGAAGTAATCATATTAAGTAACTTTAGATTCATGGCAGCACAACCAAGATCAGGTAGATTTGCCGGGCTGATTCCAACACCGACACAAATCTTGAGAACAGGTCTCTGTCTTTATCCAAAGGGGCCTCTATTTCCAGTCTGAGATCCCACACAGTAGCCCCCATATACAAGAGAGCACTGAAAGGCTGTGGAAAAAAGCTGGCTAGGTCTCTTAAAAACACGTTTTGAAGCTGGCTAGGTCTCTAAAAAACACGTCGTGAAGCTGGACATTTTAGGTTAAAAATACAAAATAATTTTTTGAATGATAAATTGGTCTCTGCTTATGAATTTTATGCTGCTGGAAACAAAAGAAACCACTATGTGCACCTTATGGTAAGGTTTAAATAAATATTAGTTAAAAAAGCTAAAGTGCGGTCTCCTTTATTGCCAATTACAGGTTTACAAAGTTAAACAGGGAAAAGTAATACTATAGCCAAAACAGACTTCCAGAGAGCCCTCCAGAGCCTCACTTTCTGTTCACTGGACTAACCTTAGTTATATTTTTATACCACAAGAACGGGCAGGGAGTATTATTAGGGTTTTGGTAGCTTTATGATCAGCTTCATATTCAAGATATTTTCTTCCAGAAATCTCCAGGTTTATGTGCAATCCTTAAGGAATATACCAATGAATTGGAAGAAGCAGTAGTAGTACTTGTGAGGAAAAGAAAAAAGCCAGGCTCGGGGTCAGTCTAGAAGTAGATATAGCTGTTAAAATTTGGTTCAACACATTCAAAGCAAGTTGCTGGCTTTCTGCTCCCTGTGTTCCAGGAAGAGAGCATACTTTGGCAGGCACTTCATTCAGAGGTTTCAGTTTATGGGAAAGAGGCTTGCCTCAAAGAGGTTATTTTTCTTATTTGACCAAGGTTTGGTGTTTTCCATCATTAGAACTCTTTTCCTCCAAGAAAAAAATAAAAAAGGTTCATTTTCAACAGGTTTGTTTTCATTCAGATAACCAGGAGTTCCTAGGATTTTGTACTAAGGCACTCCTAGACCAAAGTGAAACCTACAAAGCAGGTCTTAAATATGTCAGAAAACAAAATTACCAACCCTTACGCAGAGGTGTGTGATCTTTGTGGACACCCATACTGACCCTACTGCTGTAGCAGCACACCCAGGTGTGCCCAGGTAAGCCAGGGAAGAAAGCTGGCTACATTTTGCACACAGAAGCAAAGGCAGCTCTGAATTACCCACAGCTGCATCATGCTTGCTGCAGAATTCACAGTCGAACCCACATTTCCTGAGTAGTAATCCAGCACTGCTAACCACAAAAGAAAAGAAGGCTGTATCTCAGTTTCACCAGTCTTACATTGTCTAAAGATCTGGCCCAATATACACTCACTGTGAGATTTCCATAAAATATAGAGGTTCTTGGCCTATCTGGTTTCCTATCTCAGATTTCAGATTTTTTTGTCAAGAAGAGAGATTTTCACTAAAAGAGGTATTGTGCATTTTCCAGAGTTAGTGTGCATGTTGCAATGGAACGTAATTTGCCATAAGGATATACATGAGGTAATGCCATCTGCATCACATCTCCTTTGCCATGGGGAAAACACTAAAATGTAATTTGAGGTCAAGATTGTAGGGATTAAGATTACTGCTTCTTTTAAAGTACACTATAAAGATGGAAACTTTAAATGGGCTTATAAAATGAAAGGATCCCTATGTCAGGCCATGTTTTCAGCACACTGCCTGTTATTGTCTACAAGAGTATTTAAAACTGAAATAAATGCCCTCTGCATTGCACCTTGATGTTTGTACCAAATGCACTTTTTCTATTTGATTGTGTTGATATAGGAATGCCTATGCCCAGTCTTGGAAACATTTCAGAGAACAACATCATATCTTGAATCTCAAGGCAGGATGAATCTTCCTTGACCTAGGATGTCTACATGGTGCGTATTTTAGTTTTGCTATGTGGTTCTCAAAGTTTTGCATTCATTTTGCCTCATCCTTTGAACTAAATTTGATATAGCACGTAGGAGACCTCTAGGCTGGATTTCTTTTCTCAAAAAGGAGACAAGACAGGCCTGTCCTTAGCTGGAGACCTGGCAGCATAAAGGTTAAGCCATCTCAACCACAGAAAATGCTCAGCAATACCTAAATCCAGACCTCCTCTCTGTGCCTGATCTCTGTATTTGTGGCAGTACCACCACTCTTATGCACCTTTATTAGCCTCAGGGCAATAGTAGCATCTCTTTTATTCTCTGGCTTTGACACTGCTGAGCAGTCTTGGGATTCCAGAGAGGTCCCAGCTGACTGGAAGCTGGGATTGTCTGGATTTTCAAGAAGGGCAAAAGCTGAACCTCAGGAATGACAGGCTTATTAGTCTCACTTCATTTCCTGGTAAAGTTATGGAGAAGGTATTTCTGGGAGGTATTGAGAAACACCTCAAGGACACAACAGACTTTGGTCACAGCCAGCATGATTTCATGAGGGGGAAGTCCTGCTGATCAAACCTGATCTCCTTTCATGACAAGGTAACCCACCTAGCTGATCAAGGGAAGACAGCTGATGCAATCTTTTTGGATTTCAGTAATGCTTTCGATACTCTCTCTCACAGGGTCCTTCTGGACAAAATGTCCATCCCAGAGCTGGATAAACACATCATGCCATGGGTGAGCAACTGGCTCATGTGCCAAGTGCAAAGGATTATAGCGAATGGGGTGACATCAGACTGGTGACCTGTCACAAGTAGGGTTCTACAGGGCTCCATCCTCGGCTCAGTTCCTTCAGTACCTCCATAAATGACTTGGACACAGGACTGGAAGGGATACTAAGCAAGTTCCCAGGTGATACAAAACTGGGAGGAGCTGTTACTCCCTCAAAGATAAGAAGGCCTTGCAAAGAGACCTCAACAAACTAGAGGACTGGGCAATCACCAACTATATGAAGTCTAACAAGGGAAGGTGGCAGATTCTGCACCTGGGAATCAAGAATCTGGACAGCACAGGGGTCAGTACTTCATCTAGACACTCTGTAGTAATAGGACTTCTTCTATATTAGTGGGGAGGCACATTAGCAAAAATAAAGAGACATTTTTAAGGCCTGTGTTTGTACGTTCATCCATTTTTTTTATGTGGGCTTTAAAAACATTTTTCAGACTCATAGAACAAAAGAGAACATACAGCATTTCATAAAATTGCATTCTCTTGAATGGCTCTTACACCATCAGAGAAGCTCCCCAGGTGGTGAACTAAGTGGCAAGTTTCTAGACTTTCACATCACTAGTCCAAAAACTCCCCATTTGGCATTGGAGCAGAGACATCTGCTGTAATTGAGAAATTCTTATTAGCTGAGTTCAGATAGAGAAGCCTGGAGCTAATCAATGACACCACTACCACCATCATCACCTAGAGCTGCAAGTGCAGCCCAGATGAATTCAGAGGCAGGGTTTCAAAGACCTCATGATAACAGAGCTAAGCACTGAGAACAAAAAAGATTAGAGACTTTGGGGATCATGGGTCATAGACTAGGTAGAGGTCAATCTAGCCATAAATAAAGAAATGGATAAATTCTCCCTGCAGTGCGGCTGAGTAATGAAAAACAGAAAAACTTTTTATTACCCAAATTAAAAGTACATGAAGCTCATTATCTCTTTTTACCCTCAACTATGCCAGTGAACTGGACCAAAACAAAGTTCTTGTTCCTGGGAATGTTGTCTCTGGACCATGTAGTCACACTTGCTGAAAGGGACAACAATTCATTGCTGTAGCAAAAATCTCTTAACAGTTTGAACAGGTGAAAACTTCTAGCACATCTAGTCCTTTATGCTATGTAAAGCACAGGTACAGCACAGTGGTGGAACTGTTCTTACACACACACAAACATATCAGCACCAAGCAGGTGAGACCCACCAGAGGCTCCAAGTTTGCTGTCATTATCATTTTTGCCAGAAGTTGTATGTGAATACATTATTTAAATAGTTGAGATGGAATCAAGCACAGAATAGTTCAGAACTGTTTTTCAATTGTATTTAAGAACCTAATTATTTTTTAAAATCCTATCTGACCAACTCTACAGAGAGCTCTTTCCATGAAAATAAGTCATTCCCTTGTTAAAGGAAAACAACACAACACAGAACTCTGCTGGTGCCTGACAGTTAAAGGATGAAAGTTGATTTTGAAAAAACTGAGCAGTGAATATGCAGAAGAATAAAAATGCTTTTTAAACTGCCTTGCACTTCCACAACTGATTGTGTGAGTAATAAGGACAAGGGCACCCCATAACACCATAAAACATCGGGGTTTTTAAACTTCAGGCTGTCATGACAAGCTAGAGTAAACTGGCAGTGAGATCAGAATCAGGCCCAAATTTTTTTTATGCAATCTCTGAATTGATCCACTTGTGTTTTAGTCATTACTTACTTACGTTGCCTTGGAAAACTCATCACTGCCACTAAGTACGGCTTGTAACTCTGAAGGATACAAATATTTATTGTCTCTAGTCCCAGTACATTACACATTCTGACAAGAATTAAAGTGCTTTCTTTGTGCCCTTGAAATGAGACTGAAAATGTGCTTTTCCATACATTTCTTTCAGGGCAGGGAGGAGGAAGACACCAAACCCATAGGATCCACTCAGCTGGCTAAGCCCACAGCTGAAGTGCTATGCCTTCCTTCCCTGGTACCTCAGGGCTCCTATGGGACAGTTGGAAATTCCCTGTTTTCCAATGAGTGTCCAAGGATCCTTGAAAGCCCTTGAGGCTCCACAAGTTTTGCTGGGTTTTGCTGGAAACTCAGACTTCTCAGGGCACATTTTTGCTGTCGAGCAGGACATGGTGATGGGATTAGACCTTTATCAGGTGATGGGATTAGACCTTTAGCAGCAAGAGTCCTGCGCTGGCTCAGGGTGGCTATCTGGCTTCCAGAGCTTCATGTATTTCCGACCAGCACTGGGCCATGCCAAGGGGAACTCTTGCACCAGCCAGTACAGAGCTCCATGGGTCACTCCCACGTCCTCACTGCTCTTTGCTCCTTGCCCAGGCCCTGCCTCACATTCGGAGCACCTCATTTAAAAACAAATAAAGACTGCCTAAATGGGTTTTGCTAGCTTGTAATGACACATGCATGATTACGTGCCTGGCAAATTTTCACTGGATACACACAGAGGGAGCGAAATGTGTAAGTGCTTTTTCCTACTGTGTGTCTGATGAGGTATTACAACACGAGGATGCTTGGTTGAAAGCAAGGCTCTGGTTCAAAGGAAATGCAGGTGGTTTCGATTGTTTCCATAGACCAGAGTGCCTGCTTAATAAGAACAAGCAAGTACATGCAGAATTCAGAGGATCAACAAACTGTTCTCATTAGAGGCTTTCCACCACAATGTGTCTACAGACACATGCACACAAAATTAAATAAATGTCACAACATAAAAATGTGGGCTATCAGCTATTGTATTTCAGTTCACACAGGGATAATTGACCAAGCACTGCACTCTTTAGTGATGTAATATAAGAAAACTACCTCCTAATTGGCAATGGTAAGTAAGTAATATGATAAGAAAGCATAATTTATAGTGTAGATGCAATTCAGAGTGTATGTGTTCTGTTTACCAGGCCACCACGGAGGTTGATTAGTTTGGTCAGCCATTTTTCCATAGATTTTAATATAGCTGGTTAAGTAGTAAAAGATTCTTATTTTTCCACAGCTGCCACCTGCCTGGAGTACAATAGACACTTCTTAACTGGCACCTATTCTTGGTGGAAATAAATGTACTGACTACAAGGTGGTCCTAATTATAGGAAACTGGAAGAAATATATTGTTTGGAAGCTGTATTCTGTTTAACATCTTTGCCAAAGAGTTGTGATGGAGTGCACCTTCATCAAGCCTGCAGATGACACGAAACTGGGGGGAACAATTGATTGGCTTCAGAGCAAGTCTGCCATTTTAAAGGACAGAAATGGGCTGGAGAAATGGGCCAACGGGAACTTTATTAAATTCAAGGGGGACATATGCAGAGTCCCACACTACAGAAGGAGAAACCTCTTGAAATGTTACAGGCTGGGGACTGTCTGGGAAGCAGATGTGCTGAAAGGAGGCTATCCAACACAATTCTTCCAAAGTTTCCTCTTAATTCATAGTTCAGAGACCTCTAGTATTCCCCTTGCCTTTCTTTCCACTTTATTTGGTTAGTCTGTCCTGAAGTGTGGCATTGGACTACCAGTATTGAGTAGTGAGAAAAGATTATTTCACTTGTCTGGTAGTCTATACATCTGTTCATACTTTCCAGTATGACACTTGATTTTTCTAATGTAGTGTTTCTCTCTGACCATGGCTAAACAGCAACCCACTGCAGGCAAAGAGGGAAGAAACATGCAGGAGTCAAGTCTGGAATTATCTTTTTGCTATATTTGGATTGGGTCTAATATTTTTTAGCCAGGATGAGGTTAGATAACATAGAATAGGCCAAACTCCATCTTGTCTCTTCCCCTTTTCTTTCCCAACTAATTCCTTCCCCTGCTCTTACTCCTAGCTATGGAGTCCCACTTGTGGCCTTTGCTGTCTATTTTAACTGCCCAATAAGCCAGCTCAACTCAGAAATCCAGCAAATGTTATTTGCTTTATTGATAATGTTAGTTTTCTCCTCTCTTAGCAAGTACATTTGGCTTCCAATGGAACCTGAGCCAGAGTAAAAGGTGAGCAGGAATGTGAAGGGGAGAGAGACATAAAAGTAAAAGGACAGCTTTGCCTTAATCTCTATGACACACTGCTCATGTCCCCTTTCAACATTTTTGGACTGGGGAGCTTCCAGTGAATGCTCATTTAACCTCACAACATCCCTGTAGAGCAAGACTTGTCATCTTTAATGGGTGAATAAAGAAAAGTCCAGAAGGAAATGGCCTTCCTCAAGAATATTAGGCAAAGCAGGAGGAAAGTCAGAAGCAGAGCTAAGATAAAGGCCTCTTGCCTAAGCTCCTTCTTTTCCCCTTTATCCCCATGCCACAGTGCTGCTTTGTAAGTTTACCACAGCTGAGACCTTGCATGTTTAGAATATTACTACTACAAATAATGCCCCTACGTAAAGAGATGCCAATAATATAGGTTTTGTCAAAACTGGGCAGAAGGGATCAAGGAACATATCTCATAAAATAGGTAAGGATTTAAAACATAGAAGATGCAAAGGTTTATGGCCTCCATAACATAATTCCCAAGTGATAGGGCATACATAGCAGCTTTCAACACAGAGCAAGCAAAGCAAAATGGGATCAAAAACTAAAGTGCTTCAGGTAGTGATCTGTTCAGTGTTAACACGCTGAGTTAACAGCTACCTAGAATGAGTCATCAATCCCCCTGGATGACTTCTGCCTTTTATCTAACACTTGTTTGATCTAAAGTACTTGCTTGACAAAAATCCATGGCTCCAGCCTCCTTTTTGATCACCTCAAGTCACAAAACCATGCTCTCACTGGTCTAGTGAAATTTTGTCATATTTGCACAGCTTCAGGACAAGATGAAGGAATTGTGTCCATCTTGCCCTGTTCAGTAAGATACCTTCATAAGCAGTGTTTTCGGGGAGACTGAAAGAACTAAAACAACTTTTAACATTAATGTTATCCCTATTGCATCAGGGACAAAAATGGAAGAAGAAAGCAAACATGAAAGCATGGGAGGACATTGCTGCATTAAAAGTGGTAGCTTCCATTAGCATTTTGTGGGCAACATAATCTTCCCAAAGAGCTGAAGTGTCTATTCTGAGGATCCTGTTCAGGGGCAGGCATAAGCATGGTGCAAAGCTGCACCATCCTTTTGAGTCTGGAAAAGTGGTGAACTCAAGCAGAGAAACACCTCAAGCTGCCAGGGAAAATGGAAATCCAAAAAGTCAGATAGAGCCATATTTAAGTGTCAGGAGGATTTAGTTGCCCAGATGCTGTCAAGTCTCATATTTCAAAACTAGATTGAGCAGGGACTGCACTCTGTGTGGCCCTTTCTTTACACTTTTCCTCCGAAGAACAAATAGTGCATAGTCCTTGGTCCCAAATTTTGCAGCCTGGGTCTCTCACCAGAGCTTACCCCAACTCCTCAACACTGCCTCATTGCAATACAAAGCCAGTGTGCTAACTGGCTACACACGCAGCCTTAAAGAATCAAAGCCCTCTCAAGTCTGCCAGTTCTCCAGGTTAAACCTTAATTTGAACATCTTTTTCTCCTTTGTGATCTCATTTTGTGAGTGAAACCTTCATCTTCTTGCAAGTAATTGTTATTTTGATATCAGGGATACGTACATTTCAACGATGTTTATTCTTGATGAAAAGGATATGAGGAACTTCGCAAGTACATTTCCTGTAGAGAACACTGTACATGCAAAGTTGGATGTCCCCCTAAAGGCTGATCCTGAAAGAACTCCACATACAAAAATCCCATTTCATTCAGACTGTGTTTCACATTTTCACTGTCAGTGCACCCAGAGCTCCCTCTTGGCAAGGCAGAAGCATTTTTAATTGTCATGGTAGGTGATCCTAACAGGTATAGAAGTCAATAATGTAAAATTGTACGTAGGTGAAATAGTACGCAGTCACAGTTCCACTGAGAATCATCCAAGTGTACAGGGATTGCAGAGGTTTATAAGAAACATCAGCACAACAAACCTGATTGTGTACAAAGGGTTGAATTTGACCAAAAACAACAAAGGGGCAGCAAGGATTTGGGTGTATACCAAACTTCATACATCCTTAGAGAGGCTGCTGAGATGGTTGTATTGGAGACTCTTTGGGCCTGATCCTATGAAGCAGATAGAAAGTCCTGTTGCTTTAGTGAGCAGCAAAGGTTGTCAGAAACTTGCAGGATGCACATAGCCTCCACACCTGGTATCTGAAAATACACACAACTTTCAAGTTGAGGTCATCCTAGTGCAGAGCAGAGTGAAACAATCCTCTTGCCCTGCTGGAGATGCTGTGCCTGACTGATGCACCCCAGGAATGCTGGAATGTGATGCACCACACTGCTGGCTCATATTCAAGTGGCCATCAACCAGGACTGCCAGGTCCCCTTCCACAGTGCTGCTCTGCAGCCTCTTTTTCCCCAGTTTATACACACAGTCAGGCTTGCCCCATCCCAGGTGCAGAATACAGCACTTGCCCTTGTTAAATTTCATACAGTTGGTGATTGCCCATCTCTCCAATTAATTCATAGAGGTCTCTCTGCAGGACCTCTCTGCAGGACCTCTCTGGAGTCAACATCTCTTCCCAATACAGTGTCATTGGAAAACTTGCTCACTCTCCCTTCCTGTCCTGGATCCAAGTCATTGATGAAGCTGTTGAAGAGCACAGGGCAGAGGATGGAGCCCTGTGGAACCCCACTAGTGACAGGTCACCAGTCTGGTGTCACCCCATTCACTGTAACCCTTTGTGCCCAACCCATGAGCCAGCTGCTCCCCCATTCCATCATGTATTTATCCATCTGTGTGTTGGATATTTTGTCCAAAAGGATCCTGTGAGAGAGAGTATCAAAAGTTTTACTGAAATCCAAAAAGATTACATCAGCTGGCTTTCCTAGATCAACTAAGTGGGTTACCCTGTCACAGAAAGAATTCAGGTTCCACAAGCAGGGCTTCCTCCTCATGAAGCCATGCTGGCTGTAACTGATGACTGTGTTGTCCTCCAGCTGTTCTTCAATACTTCCCAGAATAATCTTTTCCATGATTTTACTGGGCACTGAAGCAAGACTGGGAGGCCTGTACTTTCTGGGGTTCTCCTTCTTGCCCTTCCTGAAAACTAGGACAGTGTTTGCTAGCTTCCAGTCAGCTGGGACCTTTCCCCATCAGGCGCACAAGTTTGTAGGGATCCGGCTGGATATTATTACATGAGTTTGATTTGTTTGTTCCTTGGGTGAAAAAATAAAGGAGGACTCATGTAAACCTCTTTTTTTCTATCCAGACACTGCAGAGGTGGCTGAAGCATAGATTCTGATTATAGGTCTCAGCTCAGCCTGGGTGTGAGGAGAGATCTGGAGGGCTTCTTCCAGCTGTTTCATATTTTGGTGAAGCCTCATTCCTACACCAGGGATTTTGAGGAGAGGGATTTCACACTGAACTGCTACCACCCTGTATGAAACCCCCCACCCAGACCCACTGGCTATAGCTGAGGTTCAGCTGCCAGAGCCTTGGCCTAAGCCCCTTGCTGTGCAGTCAAATCCATCACTCCTGAGGTACTAATCTCACATTTATAAGAAGTAAATCTACACTGTTAAAATAAAAAAAAAGTACTTTTTTTTTCCAGTCTTAAAATTCTGCTTTTAGTAACCAAGCTAAATATGACATAAATATCCTAGACAAATGTGTGTCTCTGGAAATACTGAAACCCTGGCCCCATGACACGGCTGCTGGGATTCCTGCCATTTGCTAAAAAGTTAAGCTGGGAAACACTTTGTCCAATTACTAAAAACAATGAAGATATAAAGGAATTATAACCTAAAAACAGAGGTGTTGAAAGAAAGAACACAGACCCATGTAATAAACAATATTGATTTAATTAAGGCAGCAGAGTAAAACGTTCACAAACTTGGATGCCCCTGGTGTGCGTGCATGAGGGGGGCAGGTGGGTGTGCATGTGTAAGCACACGTGCTTCTCTTGGAAGTGTTTCTGACCAAACCCCAACAGAGGTGTCACAGGCAGGAAGGACATAAACATCAGCTCCTCTGCTCTAAAGCTAATGCAGAGAGCAGTACTGGCATGGACACTTACAAGCAGCCATGGTGTAGACCCCATCCCTGGAAACCAGTGCTGGTTTTGCATGGGAAGATGGTCAATGAGATGGGCTTTTGAGCTCTGAACTTCTGAACCCTGCAGGAGACCCGAACCACTGAACCACACTTTGGTTGTTTGTAAAGAGAGTAATTTATTGAGCTCCATCCTGGAAGAAACCACAAGACGTTCTGAAGGGCTAAAATCAATACCTAAAAATATTCCTCCAGAACTGGATGACATGAGAAGGACTTCAAGATTGAGACATGTGTTTCCAAGGGCAGTATTTTATCCAGCTCTCAGAAAGTAGTATTTTAGTGCTTTTGGGGACTGGAACAAGGACACATTCAGCCCCCATTGCATAATGTCAAAATGACCACAGAACAATTTCTGGTTGTCCTTGTCAGGTGATAAGCAACAGCAATAACATGTTTGGGAATTCTCATTTCTCTAACGGGAACCTACAGGCCACTTGTGAATGATTTGGGCTGGAAAGGTGAATAAATAAACACCATACCTCAGCTGAACCTGAAGTGTTCTGCAGAGAGCAAGCAAGAGCAAAGACAAAAAGGGGAACTTTATGTGTTTATCTTGGAAATTATGTGACTACAGACAAAAAACCTGTGATTCTTTTCCTTTGCCCCTTTGTTTCTGAGCCTCTCAGGGATACTTGCACCATGTTCTGAAGTTTTTCTTTCACACACATAGAATTTAGAAACTATCTTTAAAAGAAGCTGCATGAAATTCAAGATTATCATATACTCTAATACTGCAATGGGGGATCTAAACAAATCATCAAGTATCTTGAGATTCAGGATGAGGTGAGTTGCAGAGTCCCTGTGGAAAGCAGCCCCCTAGTATCAGAGTAGAAGGAAACTATAATGAGAACCACCTTATTTAAGTATTGGCAGAAAAGCCAAACTATTCTCAACAGCAGATATTTTAGGGACCTTTCCACTATACTCTAGATTTTTTGGCTGGTCACTTTCTAGATGATTCAATTCCTGTTCCTTTGGAAGTATGCTGAAAACCACAGAAATAAGCAATAATCTTTGGGAATGCTGAAGTCTTAAGCATGTCAAAGCTCCCAAATGCATTTTAAGGAGTCTGAGCACTTCCCCATAGGAGCTCAGTGACTTTTGTTTCTAGGAAAGAGTAGTTATAGACACCACTCAAAACAGACTAGAAAAGCAGACATAAAACTACAATGCAGTTACAGTGAGCTGAATTACTTGCGGAGAGGGGTTTTGTCACTCCTGAATCTGTAGCTGAGGTCCAGCTAATTGCTAATGATTAGCTGTGAGGAAGAGCATCCACGTGCAGGAAGCAGCCAGCACCAGTTTATGTTCAAGGCCCTGAATGGAGCTGTGACTGTTTACACTGTTTCAGTAACCACCCCACTAAAATGGAGGGAAACTGTAGAGAGGAGGCTGAAAAAGAGGAACAAAATCCTGGGTTTTCCACCAGCAGAAGGTTCACATGCCACATTTCCACATGGTAGGCAAGTGTGATACTACAAAATAAATGCCAATCATTTTGTCCTGTCCAACAGAAGCACTCTCTCAGTAAGACTGGTAGAATTAAGAGTTTACTGAACCCTTTTCTACTGCAGAAGAAATAGAAGCCCAAAACCGTTGGTTTGTTGGGAGTTTTGTGGGGTTCTTTGTACTGTCCAGATCTGATCACTCATTAACTTTTTTTCAAGAGACTGTATTTTCAGATAAGCCAATACTCCGGAAGAGCAAGGAGACAGGCTTTCAGAATCAGGCTTTTTTGTTTAAATAGCTAAATGAAATTGCCAGGTAGCTGCACATTTAAATACCCGACTGCTTTACTTGGGTGACACTTTGCTAAGCTTTGACTTTTTTTTCCTGACAGGGACACTTTTGTCCCTTGGACTTTGAAAAAACTGAGCTGAGTTCCTTACTCAAAAGTTGATTACATTGCTTATTATTTTAGGAAAACACCTGCTATTGTTTTTGTCATTTTCTGTTTACTTGAGGACAGTATCACAAACAGGAAAAGATATTAAAGTCCTTCAGAATCAGTGAGACAAAATGGAAGTATAAAACAAGAGGTAAAAGGAGTTGTATGGGTGGATATTCTGCATAGGACATAACCCTATCTGCCTGTGCTGCATCTGCAGTGACGGTGTTTGATTACATGAAGCTTGAAAGCATTATGAAAATACAAATATGATGATAATGATCCACTAATGTATTAATTGCTAGTAGAGTTGCTTGCTTTCACAAAACCATCTGGGTTGAAAGGGGCTGCAGAAAGTTGTTTGGTCCAACCATTTCCTCAGCATAACCTTTTCATGCCATGTCATTTTAGCTTTTACTTTACACATCTCCTTGTACACAGAAAGAGATGTACACATCTCTTTCTGTGACTAATATTTTCTTTCCTTCAGAGGCCTCACAAATATGGTCTGTCACTCTTTTCATCCATATCTTTACTACATTGAGAGTCACATCCCATTTCACTGATTTTCTGCCTTTTCCTGCTTCCAGCTACTCTTTCACCTACACTCTCATCTCCAAGGCTCCATCAAAGGCTCTATCTCCTTTGCACACCTTCATTGTTCTGCTGCTTTTCTCCAATTCCCTCAGATGTTGTTTTGTACAACTTGCTTAGCTGTGGGGTAATATATTCCTGTAATTCTTAATCACACTACACTTCCAGTGACTCTTCTTTGTCCAGGAGAGACTGTACTATGTACCATCTGATTCTATGCTAGCAGAGGGAAATCTGGCTAGCAGGCACACATGCCCTTCTTTTAACAAAACAAAATTCCTCAGGTTCAACACAAACACATGCCCAAAGCAAGCATTGTTTAAAAGTAAGAAGAATTTTAAAGAGAGGAGGGAAACGAAGGCAGCCAGGGAAAACACAGCTTCTTAATTTTGCTGCAAATTATTCTCCAACACTCCCGTCTCCCAAACCACCTTGATCAAACAATCACTATGCAGCTTGCACTGTGCTGGGTCAATTGTAGCAAACATCCAGCTGTGCCTGGCATGCAGGTGTTTGGGTTATGTGTTGCCAGCTACAGGTGGACTGATTGATGTTGTGGTTGGTTTTTCTTGGAAAAGGGCCCATACAGGAAGGAAGGTGAGGGAAAATGACTGGGCTAGGCACGTTCTGCACTGCAAAGCTCATGGTCCACTGGCATTGCAAACCTTCCTAACAGACCTAGTGCTGTATTTAGAGCCCCTTTCACAATTCCCACTGCAACCATGAGTACTGGACAATCTGACACTCCACAGCTTGCAGTTTACCTCTGAGGTGCAGTTCCCTTTGGGTGGGATTAGGTGGGCAGATGAACTTTTGCTTGGTACTGCAAGTCCTTTTGAAAGACGACTTCACTTCTGCAGCCCTTCTCAAGCGCTGACCGATTCAGGAAGAGCAGGTCAGGTCACCACGGCAGGGGCTCCGCACAGCACACTGCTCAGGAAACAGCTATTGTCCCAAATTACATCTGCTTCCTGGATTTTTCCTCTAGTTTTAGTTTAAATAACAGCAGATAATGTCTCCTGAGTTCCGTCCTGCCTTATGCTATCTCACCAGTGCATTAGAAAGTGACTGTATCTGAGGATTTCCAGCTGTTAGTGTAGGTGATAGGGCTAAATCCCGTTACTGACTTCAGCAGTCTCAACCTGAAATACTTGTGTGGTTGAAGAAAGTTAATGAAACCTTTCTGCTGCAGCTGTTACTCTGAGTTAAGAAAATATCTCTGCACTGCTCCATTAGCATCTCCTCGGAATGTTACTGCAATAAAAAGCCCGCAGCCCAAAGATTCCCATTATGTTTCTTCAGACATGAAGGTGTCACAGCTGATGTATTAGCAACTAACAATTAGCAAAAGGGCTTAATTCAGATTTCTCTGAGATGTGACCTGTGCATTTACCTGAGGGAGGACAATATATCTATGGCGTTTGGCATGGGAAATGTACATGTCTCTCCAAAGGTGGTTCTGTTTCCAAAAACCACTGTGACAATTTTAAGCTGTTGCTCTTAGGATGATAGAATCAGGAAATGGAATTGTACAGACTGACATCACCATTACCGGTGTCTGATTCAACGTGTTTGTATTTCCTAAACAGAACAAATGTAGAAGCTTGCTGTTCTTTGCAGGTATGGAGTGGCAATCTCCAAACAAATACCATTGTCTTCCACTTTATGTTGGGGCAACCTCCACACACCATCTTCTCTTTTCCCTTTCATTTCCATTTTCATTCACTGCCCCTTCTCCTTTATTCCCATGCAGGGAGGGAGGATGTTGGCAGCCCACTTTCACACCTTGTCTCCTTGCAGCTCTCCAGCAGAAGGGGCAACCTCATGTAGACAGCTGTGTTTAGCTTTTTAATAAACAAAAAGCCAAAATAGTGAAGCCGTGGCGTGGGCACGGTTCTCAAGATCAAATCTGCTGTTTGCATGCTGCATTGCCAGTACTTTTACGTCAATTAATGCTTGTCTGAAGTCAGGTGTTTTTCATTAGCAAGAAAAAAGAGATTCCAGGTGAAGATTTTATAAATGTGTTGACAAATGCCAACATTCTTTTACTCAAGTTATGATTAAAATAATTGTAACCTCCTAGGGAAAATGCTAGGAATTCTCTTGATGTGGTTAGGAGGGAGAAAATTTTGCTGAGGGTGCCAGAATGAACTCTTTGATTCTGCAGAAAACCTGGACAACAAGCCAGAAGGTAGTTTGTCCATACACACGCTGTGGATATGTGGCTTAGAACTGTGTACTCATCCACAGGTTAATAACTGAACCATGGATGTGCCTTTCTGATTCAGGTAATATTTTAAAGTAAATACTTAAGTTCAACCACTCTCCCCAGGCTGAAGCCCAAATCCTAGCCTTCTGATAGAGATACAGATCCCTATTACCTGCAGGTCTTTCTCCTCAGCAGCAAGAGCTAACCAAGCAGTACAACTGACAATGGATCTGTGCTTCACCTCCCCCTTGGGGTACACATGTACATCTGTGCTTGTCTTTAGGGTTGCATTACACAAGGCTACAAAGAACGGCCCCTCTTGTTTGATCACATAGTCACACAATTACTGATAGCCCTAAGATCTTGTTTGTATTTACAAGTCTATTAAAAATCTGTCCTTTGTTATGCTATCTGCAACCCTTGCATACACTACTGAGAGTAAGCGTGTAGTTTAGCTCAGTTAATAAGCAAGGCTTTTCCCTGAACTGGCTCCCAGGAGAAGCTCTGACTGTGTGAAATTATTTTCTGCCCTAACACAGACACAGTAACCGCAGAATCACAAAATATGCTGACTTGGAAGGGACTCTCAAGCATCATTGAGCCCAACTCCTGGCCCTGCACAGAACCATCCCCAAGAATCACACCATGTGCCTGACAGTATTATCAAACACTTCTTGACCCCTGTCAGACCACTCACCTGGGGAGCCTGTTCCAGTGCCCAACCCCCCTCTGGGTGAAGAACGTTTTGCTCTTATCAGCCTAGACCTCCCCTAAGACAGGGGCCATTCCCTCAAGTCCTGTCACTGGTCATATAATGGTAACATGAATCCCCACCCGATTCCTTCATATAGTGAAGGAATGCCACTGCTGTCTAAGAAAGTGTAATACCTCAGCTGGCAGTTGTTTGAAAATTCCAATAAGCTAAAGAAATAGCAGACAAAAATTTGTATGTGGGTTGCCATGAAAACAGAGGATTCCTTCCCTAATCCAAAAAAGAGATCCTTCATTTTGTCTTTTTGATTTCTATGCTTCTACAGAATATTTGTACTGTGACCCCTAGAGGATAGAGAGTCAGTATTTGGCTGACTAACCCTTCTTACACTGGGGCTGTGTCATCAGTAGTGCTTATGTTTTGAGGGCAGGATTTATAGGCCAACAAGTTTCACAAAGAGCAAGAGCTGCTGATCCACCCAGGGTTCAGAGGTGTAGGGTCCTGCACCATGAAAATGAAGTAGCAAACACCAGGTCCCACATCTGCAGTGCCACTGACCAGTGCTGGCACCTCTCACACTGCATGTCCCTAAAAACCCTTGTGTGAGATGCCAGTGATGCAGTAAACACATTTCCATTAGCAACTGAGAGATGGAATCTAATCTGCCAGTACTACAACCCAGAAATACTATCAGCCCAGCAACCTGCTTATGTGCACATTCCCAGTTTTTCTATTAATAAACTAAGCTATGAAACAGCAGATTGCTTTCTGTAGATGAACAACTAACCTGACAAAATATCATGTTCTAAAGATAGAGTGAAATTAATACCAAAAAAGAAAAAAAAACCAAAAACCCTGAAAAACCAAAACCCATTAAGTGCAGTTGTTTTGAAACAATAGAGAGAAATTAGTAAATTGTTTGTCAGTAGAAGTGAAAAAGAACAAAATCACTATGGAAAGAATTTTTACTTTCAAAACTAGACAGATGCTCTGTTGTGGTTTTAAAAGAGAAGGGAGGAAATATTGGTTTGGACCATTTTGATCTCTAAAGGCTTGTAAATCAGTGATAATAAGCTTTCCTAGTCTAGCCTGGGAGAGGCTGTCCTGGAGTGATTCATATTTCAAAGAGCTCAGGATAAACAGAGCACGACTCTTCAGTTTGTTCCCGTGGAGTAAGCAGGACAGTACAAATTGGGGAAGACTGCTATTTAGGGTGGACCAAATCTTCCACCAACCTCAAAGCCAGAACAATTAGTACAGTGGAGCTCAGCTGCTTTCATATTCCAGCCAAAATCACTCCCTTGTTAAATTCTGGTAACTAAATAAAGGATAAATAAACTAAAGAAAGGCAAAGGATGACTGTTCCCTGGGTTTTGTTACTGAGTTGTGTCACAGGATCTGCTTCCTCCAGGACCCTCCAGGATTTTGTCCTGTTGACAAAGTCTGTTTATTTGGTTGGACTCTGCAGAAGGATATTGGTTCTGAGAAACAGAAGAGGTTTATGGTAAATATAATTCATCTGAAAAAGGTGAACACCCCAAACCCTCTGTGTCCAGTGAAAGGCCATGAAAATAATTGCCTCAAAGTTAGCCCCATGGTACTATCAAGACAGAAGGCACTGAAACTCTGGGAATCACGGTGATGGCAGTGGAGTAGGGACCATGGGACAGCAATATCAATTGCTTTGGCTACTCCAAGCAACACTGCACCTTGCAAAGTAGGCCAGAAAAACTTAATTCTTATGTATGGAGAGGAGTTTTCTGATATAATATAATGATATTTATACCCTTGAATTAGTATATACTACCCACACTTTTCTTACAAAATCTCATTTCTAATATAGCAGGAAGCCCAAGTCTGTCTCCGTATGAGAATAAAAGTAAATAGCCAACCAAAATTTTATTTGCATCAGGGCAACTGACAATTAACAAAAAAATCCCAGAGATTTTCTATTGGTTTAGCTGAGAACAGAGAGCAAAATCTCAAAAACTTTGCAAAACTAATTAGACACTGCAGAGTTTGAGGAGCAGCCACCTGGCTTAAAGCAGGTTTGGGCAAAACAAAGTAAATGGTATAGTTTCTCCATCATGAAAGTACAGGGATTTTAGCATCCCTGGAGTAGAAACATTATTCCAGGAACAGTAAAGGTGTGGGTGCACCACAGCCTGCAAAGACTGCAGGGCTAGTGCTGAATTACAGGCTGTAGAGGTTAATACTTCCCCATCCCCATGTGGCTCAGGATTTTGCCACATAAATCTCAACACCACACTGCATGGCACAGGCTCAACATGCCCTGTGTTGCGCATCTACTCATTCCAGAGCTTTGCCCTAAATACCTGACCAGTTTACTCCAATCTTCTCCGTAGGATCTGGAAAACTGACAGAATCAAAAACCAGTTCACAGAAGAAACACGTCATGGTAGTAACTGGGTGAAGGCATCGAGGAAGAGATGGGTCATTAGCAATCAAACGCTGTGATTTTGCATTCTGTTTGCTTTGCCTACAGCAAAAGGAGCACCTTGGAAAGAATGAAACTCTCTCCCTCCCCCATATTTATGTTAAGGTGTGCCTGGAGACTGCAGTCAGCATTGAAGCTCTGTTGTGCTAGACGTTCTACAAACACAGTGAGAGATTATCCCCCATCTGAAAATAATTTGAAATCTAACCAAAAATATAAAACAGAGGGAGGAGAAACAAAGACCCAGAGATGGAAGGACTTGGCAGCAGTTAGACGAGTTAGTGGAAGAGCTGGAGACAGAGCTTTGCCTCCTGGCATTCAAGTGAGTGCCCTGACCTCTAACTCATGCTCGAGCTCGGAGCCAGGCATCCCTGAAAGGCTCTGCAAAATCACACTCCTTTCATGAAGGTATAAAAGAAAGATCAAAAGATGAAAGTAGATTGTGTGGAAGGCTGTTGGTTCACATTTTGGAACAAAATTCATATTCAGAGCAGGAAAATCTTTAAGGTAGCAAACAAAGCTGAATTATAACCATTTTTTACCCAATAGATTATATCTACATAAAAAAGACCTGCCTATTTGCTTTAAATAAGATCTATAGAATAAAAGAAAGCAAAAACTGGTCCACCTTCCTCNTGCTCTCTAGAAGAACAAGGAGTTTATTACTGAATTACAAGGTAATAAATCCTGACACAACTACTTCATGGGCATATACTGAAAACATCTTGTGGAATTTGCTTGTAAGGGAGGTCATGAAGTCAAAGAAAAGTTGGTCTTTTAGGAAGGGCTGAATAACTTCATAAGTCAGTACCAGTAACTCTTGAAGTTACGCAAGGAAATGTATAAAAATCTTATGTTTAGAGGACAAGATCATTCTTTGCATATCTCCTTTTCAGTAGAATGAAAGACTGTGAGTAAAGTATTAGGAAGAGTTACTGTCTAACATTTAGGCTTTTCTTCTAGTTTGGTTTGCTATTGCATGTTCCTTGCATCCTTTTTGTCCGTGGATGTGCCCTTTTTGGAAGAGGTTTTATCCTAATGCTGGCATCCCAACATAGAGGATGTAATTAGATGCTGGTTAAAACACACACTCTATCTTTGCATCAAAAAAAAAAATATAAATTCCAAGATTTCTGTGCTCTACAATTGCCTCAAATCTGTAATTTCAAGGGACATCAACATTTAATATTTTGTGACTCTGAAGACTTGGCAGCATTATATTTCACACCACATTATTGTTGCCTATAACAGCAGCACATCCCTTAAATTTATGCCAAAATTAAATGTCAGGTGTGAGGTTTTCCATTCTTACAATATTCACTCAAAATATCAAGGGAAAGTAAGAACAGACATTTCCATCATTTATCATACTGAAGAAGTGTGTATGCTTGAAAAAGTTGTACGAAATACTGTATGCTGCCACCAAACCCATTGTAAACATTAAAATATTATGATTTCAGTAGTTTTAAATTCAATTGGCTTCAAGTAAACTCTGAAGATGATGAAGAGTACTCTATTTCCAGACAGCTCACCTAGGTGCTCTGCAGTGACGATGGGGGTTTGTCCTTCTTCCTACTGACAAGTCAAGGAAAATTATCTCCCGAAATTTAAATGGTCCTGAACGTCATGTTCTTCGTCTGCCTGAAGTGATTTAAAGTAAATTATGCAGATACCCACAGGTGTGTCTGTTGCTGCTTTTTTTACTCACACAAGCAATATGACTAACTCAATTTTAAAGCAGGTCAGTCCTGTTAGGTCATTCAGTCTGCATCCTGTATAAAAGAAGGCAGGGAATTTTGCTCAGTTCTGTAGTGAGTTCAATGAATGTTACTTGAAAAAACCTTGCGTTTAAACTTCTCAGTCTGACTGCCTCAGGAACAGTCACTCTAACAACCATGTCAACACAGATTTTTATGTAGATATTTGCACTTCTTCTCAAACCATTTAAAAAATTTTGGAAGTGACAGTGCACCTACGTTCTCTGCAGAACTGTAGTAGAAACAGACCCATTCAGTAATGCTGACCCAAAAAATATAAAGATGTGGAGGAATTATGTCCCCATTTCACAGTAAACACCAGAGTTTAATCATCACCACCATTTTAAAAGCTGGAGCTTTATTTCTAAGACATGAATTCTTAAAGGGCTCAGCATGTGGTGTAACAAAGTTGTGTAGCTCTACTTTGTTTTACTCAAGTGTAGTGTAAACATCTTACATTGTGTAAGATAAATATCACTCATTTCTTTGAGTCACTTCCCTGTGGATATCAGGGGAGGAGTGGACTTCAGTACCTTGGGGTGACTGTCTTGGAGTCTGGGTCAGAGTAGGGATAATCAAAATTACGGCATCTTTCCTATCACAACTTCTTTCCCTCCGGAAGCCTCAAGTTTTCGGAAACTACGCCGGGGTGAACTCCAGCTGGGATGTGCTGTAGCGTGGATCACACCACAAAGCTTACTCCAGTTTCAGGGATGGGAACCCAGTGAGTAACTTCAGACAAGCTACAGCAGTCTAAACAAGAACAAAGGGCTGGTGTGTATAAATAATAGCTACATCCTCTCAGACTGAAGACACTGAGAGATGTTAAAGAAAACATACACTTTCTGAGGTTTTTCACCTTAAATAGAAAGGCTAAAACGTCCCAGGCTGGAAAAATAGAGTCATCCTGCTGCAGGACAGAGGCAAAACA
The DNA here is from genome assembly GCA_013397975.1 of Machaerirhynchus nigripectus. Taxonomy (NCBI): domain Eukaryota; kingdom Metazoa; phylum Chordata; class Aves; order Passeriformes; family Dicruridae; genus Machaerirhynchus; species Machaerirhynchus nigripectus. The sequence continues at coordinate 41,429 of VZRQ01001903.1, read as the reverse complement.
GCATCTTTTAGCTGACCAGAACTCAGACATCTCTCCTGTCCTTGCAGCAATTTGGATATGAATCCACAGCCAAACCCTTGCTCGTGGCTGGCATTTGGGTTAGCCATTTTTGGGTGATGCTGAACTCTGACTACTAATCTTTGTTTCCCCCAGACTTAGGTCTGCCAGCCTCCTGGGTTCTCTGCACAGTCCCAGCTCTCTCCCTCCCCGGGCAGATCAGACAACACCACTGCTGTTACCTGGGGCAGTAAACAGAAATATGTATTTAGGCAGTCTGTCTTGGGTAAAGCAGAAATCATGCGATCGGAGGATTTCCATTTCAAAGGGTTGGGTGTTTGGGTTTTTTCCCATCACTCAGTTTTCTCATCTTTTTAGGATTCAATTTCCTCCACCTGGCTTTTGCTTAAGACAACAGTTTATGCTAAGTTTGACCACAAACAGTTAAGCCATTTCTGAGAATGTTGACAGAAATGTAGGAGTACAAATTTGCTCTGGGTTTTTTGTTTTGGTTTTTTTTTGGCAACATTTTCAGTTGTGAACAGCTCAGCATCTCAGCAGGAAGTGGAAAAGAGTTAAAATTTGACCCTAGGTCAAAAATGTTTCTTGATGATCCAGTGAAAATTCTCTTTTCTATCACCATGTCTGTAAAACACAGAGCTTGAGCAGCTTGCAGTTGGTCACCCAGACAGGAGGGCATTCTGGTTTTCATTGTTTTAGTAAGACCTAAGGCCATTAAATTGTTCTTAACTAGCTCTACTCTGAATTCTCACCTGGCAAAATTAGTTATTTAGGAGCACCTTGGTACTACAGTGTGCCTTCATATTGCTGCCTAGATAGGACCAGTCAAGAGAAAAAAACCTTTGAAATGGTGTGAATTTAAGTTACATTAAATTTTTGAATGGATGATTTAATTTAGGGTTGAAGTTGCTTTAGGCCAAGTTTAATCAGAGCAAAGTGTGATTATTTTTTGTCTAAAAGGAGGCAACTGTATCAATTTTGCCAACAGATCCTCCCTCCTCCAGCTCTTTTGTTTAATCTGATCTAATCTTTATCTTAGCTCATGTCCTTTGGTGTTATGTAGGAAACCAGAACTACACTTACTCAGGGCACCAAATTATCAGTGGGAAGACGGGTGTTATTGTTTGATGCCTTGGTTTGTGAGAAGCACCTATCACTTCACAGCTTTAGCACTCCCCAAGTGCTCCCCCAGGGAAGGGGTGACACTCAGACCACCAGCTTTGCCACCTTAGGATCTGCTGGTGGAACACGGATATAAATTGCGACTTGCACCCGGTGGGAAGGAACTTGTAAACACGAGATAAAGCGAGGTGTACAAAAGCACTGGCAGAAGCGTGGGGGTTGTGAAAGTCAGCAGTTTTCCTGGCTGGAGGAGCCAGGCCAGCAGATAATTCTTTGGAGTGATTTCTTCCTCTTAGAAAGTACTCAAGTGACCTTAAGCTGCTGAGCTGGCAGCGAGCACAGCTCGAGTTCAGCGGATGCACATGTCTGCACTGCGTGATTCCACCACAGGGACCCGGGACCTTGGGAAGCAGCTTTAATTGAATAAAGCCATCCAGGGCATGGACAGCCCTTGCGCTGAGTTGTTGGAACAGCATGAACTGAAAGAAGCGCTACGGCCTAAAAGCCATAAAACTGGGCTGACCGCATCCTCCAATCATTTTTTGGCGCTGAATTACACAAAGTTGTCTTTTCTTGTTGTGTTGCACAGATAAATGACACAGATTATTCCTTCATTTTTCAAAAGATCATGCATAAAAATTATCTTCTGAATGTCCCTAGATGTACTGCTGGAAAGAGCAGCATAAAATCCCTTACAGAAAGGGTTTTCCTTTTTTATCACTTTCCAAAAGAAATACATATGTCTATCTCTTCAGTTTGAAATTAATATTTGTAGATCAAGTGTGTACATATACACACACATTTATGTATTTATGTATATTTTCATTACCCTATTTTTCTAAGAGTTCTGAAAATTATGAAAGAAACTACTACAAGAAAATCTTCCTCACATTTTTATCTTGAGTTTCACTCTTCTCAGTGTAGCAGCCTTGGGTTCCTATAGTGTTTAGACTGAGTACATGAAGCATTTGAAATATCACTGAGAATAGCTCAAATTGACAGTACTGACTTCAGAATAGTCAGTAAAAATAACCTTCCTTTGCCCAAAGGCTATCAGTTTCCTTTCTTTTCATTTTAGATGGCCCTATAACTTTCATTTTCATTGAACTCATTTTTTATACTACACAAAATCTAGGAACAAGAATGTCCAAGCCCAGCTTAATTCTATATGGTTAACAAAAAAATAGAAGAAACCAATTAAATTTTACATGTTCCACCATCTACACCAAAACTACATGAAATGATTAGAAGAAAAGTTTCCCATGGTCTTGTGCAAAACAAGGATTTTTGTGCCTTTTCTTGACTTCTCATAGAGTGTTATTTCATGGGGGAAATGGCATAATATATGGTGAATTCAAATTAACAGATGGGTTTTAAATAGAGAGAAAGTTTTTTATCTGACAGCTGGCATTAAAAATAATTATAAATCCCAAATGTTTTCACCGTAATTTTGTCTCACCTTACCTCACAAGTTCTTCCCCCAGTGAAATGAAGGCTAACAAAAGGAAATAGGACAAGCTAGACCTGTAGTATAAACCAGCTTATAGTTCTTCTGTCACTAAATAAAATCATGTGAGAAAAATGAAAATGTTACCTAAGCTTCTTTAAACAGTATTGTGGGTCATACATTATTCATGTCAACTTCCGTGTCAAAATACATGCTGAAAATTTTGCCACAACACTAATCCTTTTGGCTCAAAACAGGCTCTGTGATGCCATTCCAGCAACACTCAAGCAAATAACCCTGCACTGTTTGGATGAGTAAAAGCAGCAACAGATGGAGCTATCTCATGTGAGCTTCTCGTAAGGCCTGAGCTTCCCAAAGCACACAGAACAGCTTGATGAAACATGTTGCATTATAAAGAGCAAGTGAAAACTTGTAACAAGAGGTGAAGTGCTGATTGTAACACCCTGAATGTGTTGCAACTCTTACGCAGGGAGATACGAGAGACATTGATTCCCTGATCCTCAAATACAGTAGCAGGTGGAGTTAAGAAGAGGCTGGATGCTCCCGAGTGTTGATAAAAGGCTGCTGCCCCTGCTCCACAGGGCACACAGAGCCCTCTTTCATCTACACCAGACACCCTTCTGGAGTCTTGCAAGGCTGAGAGTCTCCCTGAGCATCATCCCAGAAATAGTAGCCAAGCTTCTTCACCTGGACCTTTGAGAAATATTTCAGTGTTTTTGGAAGGTGGCAGGTTAATTAGTTCAAACATTCTTTCTCTATACAAGTGTTTTTCTCTGTGAAACTGTTCTTTGTCTCTATCCCAGCTGCCTTCAATGGACAAGTTAGGGAAATTGTCACTGGGTAATTTCCTGCTTCATCATAAGGCTTTAAAACTTAATTTATATTTATTACTATGCCATATATGAAAAATCATGGTAATGAAAGTTAACCTGTAACATTTCAGCAAAGTCAGCAAATATTGTTTCAAGAACCTCAAGTATAAGCACTTTATAAAAACACTTCCATAAGTAAAAAATTACCCATACTTGAAAGGCTGCTCAGTCAGGCTTTTATATCAAGATTGTCACTGAGGTGCCTTAGAAGCTGTGGGTTTTAAAGGCCCATTTTCATTTCTTTCTCATATTTTTCTTTCCTTTCCTCTAAAAAGCTTTTACTGCTCAATGAAATATAAATAGTTGATCATTATCAGAAAGAGACAGAAAGATATTCTGGAGAGCACCTAATGTATTTCCAAACCACAATTACTTTAATGAAATTTCTTCCTTGGCTCCAGTTTTCCATTTTATTTATTCCACAA